>PVJH01007577.1:0-92008 GCA_004026705.1 Nesogale talazaci | reverse complement strand
CCACAAGAAATAAGCTGGACCATTATGCAATCAAGTTCCCCTTGACTAAGGAGTTTGCCATGAAGAAGATTGAAGATAACAACAGCCTTGTGTTGTTCAAAGCCAGCAAACACCAGATCAAACAGGCTGTGAAGAAGCTCTATGACATTGACGTAGCCAAGGTCAACACCTTGATCAGGCCTGATGGTGAGAAGGAGTATGTTGGATTGGCTCCTTACTCTGAGGCTTTAGATGTTCCCAACAAAACTGGAATCATCTAAACAGAGTCCAGCTGGCTAATGCTAAATATAAACTTTTTTAATATTAAAAAAAGTAAGTCTTTGTTATCTTAATTAAATAACTCCCAGGCTGGTTTCTAAATGTAATCATATCCGCTGAGATAGAGTGACACTCCACTCAACATAGCCAGTGCCTGGGCAAGGCCATCATGCTTGGTAAAGGAGAGGGGCAGCAAAAAGGAGGAAGGCCCTCAATGCGATGGATTGACACAGTGTCTGCAACAATGGGCTCAAACATATGAACAATTGTTAGCATGGAATTGCAGCTTCCCTAAGGTGCCCAGGGGCTCTGAGTCGTGAGAACAGAAGAATGGACTTACAGACCACAAAGCAACTGGCAGAAAAAAAATGCTTATTTGGAAAGGGGAAAAAAAAACACCTGACACACTGGATTGGGACTCATAAATTTGCCACGGAATGAGCTTTGTCCAGGGGATTTTTATCAGGTGTGGGGTAGTCGGACTGTCTCCATCTCTGGGTTATGAACAGGTCATTCCTAGGATTGCTCCTGTTTCTCAGATCCACTCAAAAACCTGGTCATGCTTTCCCTTCAGCTGGATCTTGCCTGGGCTTGGACAAGGAACTATACAGACAAAAGTCAGTAAAAGAGTCTTGGGTTTGATGACCTGGGGATTTAGAATCCACGTAGGGGTCTTATGCCTGCAAGCTTAAGAGGAGCTTGTCCTAGGCTGTTGCGTTTGTCCTTCCCGATATTCTGCTGCTTCCAGTGCTTCCCACAATGGGGACTTTTTATCTCATTTTGCCCAAGCCTCCCTACCTCTTCTCTCTCAATGGCACAGAACAGGGAAGTGTTTCATTCTGCCACACTCAGGGTCACTATGGTTCCGTGGCATCGGACAACAACAACAACAACAACAATGATTTTTGTTTTATTCCCCCCCCTTCCAATTTATTTTTCTATACTTCTTCTGCTTCTCTTTGTGAAACAAGGTCACAAGTAGTGATAAGATTCTAAGACCAGGCTGAAAAGGTTATTTAACATGTAGATAGGTAATTGTGACAAGTGAAGATACTAATATTTAATGCGTAGCATGAGGAACATGTTTTCTTTTGAAGTCTTTGTGTTCCCACTTGAAATAAGATCATGCGCTATTGTCTAGCATTCCTAGACTGGGTCACTGCTGGCCAAGAGTATTCAAAAGTCAAGCCTGACCCAGGGTGATCATGTTGATCATATTTCTTTCCTCTGATCCCAATCTTTTTCTTTATTAAATGGGCTCCTCTTTTTCTCTCTTCCTATTTCTTACATAAGTCAGAGCATACAGGGCTCTTTAAGTATGGTTATTTTATAATTTCTCTGCAGACTGCTTTCTTGGGGTTGCAACTTTTCTTCCTCTATAGTAGCCTCAAGGAATTTTGGCGAATGACTTGTCTCTCTTTGTACTAGGTATAAAAATAATATGTTCTCTTTTCCAGTACTGTTACACATTATGCTTTCTTTTGCCACCAAATCTATTATATAAGAAACTAACTACAATATCCTGTTTCTCTAAGAAAACCTATAATGCAAAGTCAAATCATTGATTCACAAATGTAAGTTAGATACAATCTATTCATAATGCATGACCCTTAGTTCTAACCAAAAAAAAAAAAAAAAAAACCCAGGAAAGTTTATTTTCATCACTTGTTTCAAAGTTCTTCATGTCTTTGTTTTTATGGTAACATGTTGTGCCATGCTCTTCCAATCCCTGCTCTGTCCTACTGGGATAGTTCCGTTTAAGAAGTTAAACCTAACTTTCTGTACGGACTGACTCCCATAGGAACATGTGGGTGGAGTTTAACCTGTCAATCAGGGCAAAGCTTGATTGGAGGGTAACTGAGATAAATGGCTTACTGGCTTCCTTCTCTCTTTCTCCCCGGCAGTGGACAACACTCTCTCTCTCTCTGCCTTTGTCTTTCTGATGACAAGCCATACAGAGACTTGCTGTGACCTGTGAAAGATCCGGAGATGTTTCCACTACCATTGGATACACAAGACTGCACCTACTGGCCTGGCCTGTGATCTTCCTGCATTTTGCATCATTGCATGTGCTACGTGAGTCTGTACAGGAATTTATGAACTCAGGCTTATGAGCTACTATTGGACAAATGGATTTGATCTGGACTGGGCTGCGATGTCTTCTTAATATACAACCATTGATATCAAATTCACACTTACGCACATATATAAGGGTCCTTAGATTAGTTTCTCTAGTCAACCCAGTCAGACACTCCTACTAAGCAAGAAGCTTCAGGAGGAAGCCAGTCTTAGTAAGGCCTTCTCTTATCGTTCTTTTATAGGATATAAATACATATTCAGACATTGCTGGATTCCTCACCAGGGCCCCCGAAATATAGTAGTAAGCAGACACCTTGAATTCCAATCTTTTTTTTTTTTTTTGGCATCACTGCTCTCCGGTGGTGGGAGTAGGAGGCCCAGCCCCACTGCTGGAATTGAACCTCTGTCCCAGTGGGCCGCAGTCTCGCGCACAACCACTATGTCACCGGGGCTCAGCCGAATTCCAATCTTAATTATGATTATGTGCATGCACCCTCTTTGACTAACACTTCAAATCTTTCTAGGATTAGGAAGGCAAAAACAAAAACAACAACCCCAAACCCACAAATGATTGCTAAAGGCAAGGGGACTTCACTTTAGCCCTCTGAAATCCTATCTTAAGCTTACCTACTAAGGTCTCAGTTTCAGGGCTCTGTTAAAGAACTCCACCTCATTTCTTATAGTCCATACTAGTATTTATACATTTCATGTTGAAATATATTCATTTACCAGAAGAGGGAGCAGTCTTTCTAGCTTGTACTTAAATGCTGAATTCAGCTCTCTCTCCCCAATTTGTATGACCATAAAAATCTCTGAAAACTAGCTACAGTTTTATGTGACTGCCCACTTTGAAGATTTTTTTTTTGGCTATATATGTATTTAAATAAAATCCCCCAAAATAAAAATTTCTGAAATGTGCTCAGAAGTGTCAATGGATGGGAGAGTGCAAGTCATCTTATAAATAGTTCGCTTTAGAGAGGAAATTGCATGTACTGGTAGTACAGTTATGGTGGAGTCAACAGGGGAAAGATAATTTTTTAATAAGTGACCTTAAGAAGGTTCCCTATTTTTGTATTTTTCCATTGAGTGGATATCCATTTGACCATTAACATATTAAAGGATATTAAAGTCTTGGTTCTTTTTCCATTTGCTTTTCTAATATATTTTTTTTTCGGGGGGGCATCATTGCCTCTGGTGGTTGCAGGAGCTACCCAGTGCTGCTCCTGAGAGCCACCACTGGATTTGAACCGCCAAGCCCACTGGCCGCAGTCCTGCACTCAACCACTTACACCACCGTGGCTCAGCCACTTTTCTGATATTTTAATAAATAAAACATCTAACGTGACTTTGAGGTAACTATTTGAAGATTTGAGGAGAGAAAATAAGAATAGATATCTTAAAACAATGTACCATAGATTACCTTGTCTCAAGTGGTCTTGTATTACAGCGAGTCCATGACTTTTATTTTCATTTAAACACTGAGGAAAGTAGTTATTTCATTATGGTTTGTTGTATGCCTGGACTGTGTGCGGATTGAGATGTATACATTTCCATATATGTCATTTTAGAAATAAATCCCCAAACACAGACAACTATAAAGGTATAGGTGCACCAGTTGGGACCAACCCTGCTTCAGAAAAGCAAGAACATCAACTGCATCTTCCCATATTTAAGGAGATGATTACTCTTCCGGAAGTTGTAGTAAAGAAAGTTTCATTCTGGTGACTGCATCATGCATAGGCTACAACCTGCGGCCTGTGAACCAGTAAATATCCTTCTGCTCTGCAGAGCTTTTCCCTGGATTCGTCCAGGCACCAGAACTCAGAGCTCTACCATATTGCTGGATGCCATTCTCCAGCAGCTCTTTTGAGCAAAAAGGAGCTCCTCAGCTCCCTTGGTCTTGGGAGAGAGCCTTGGGAAGAGTGGATGCAATCCAAGGGTGTTACTGGAATGAAGACTCCTCAGGGTCAGGTTAGTGTGAGGGTGGTTGTGGTTTGGTTTTAAGGGTTTCTTTCTTTCTTCTATTTTTTTTCTTTTAGGTTACCTTCTCTGTGAAGGTGTCCCCACATGAACCTCCAGTTCCCTCTCCCTTGTGGCCTAGATGAAGAGGCAAAAGATTTGGGTTTCACATTAAACTCTATTTCCCTCGGTGACCAGATTTACTTTCTGATCATAGCAAATGTACTCTATGATATTGTAAGCCTGCACTGATTCTTTATGATCTGGGGATGTCAATTAATGGTGGCCATCAGGCAATCTGTTTCCCATGTGCTGGATTCACAGCTTCTCTTCAAGACACAACTGGTAACCCAGAGCTCCAAGAGCGCCAGCCTGACCTTTCCGGCCTCCGAGTGTGGAAGGATCTTCCCAAATACCTAACACATTGTCCCAGAGTAATAAACTTCTCTCCAAAGATAATAAAAGCCATTTCTGTCAGACTTAATTACTCTAACTATCAATGAACTAGTGTTTGGGTTTTAATTTCTTTAGCAGGGGAAGTGTATGAGCTTTGGCAGGGAGGTAAGGTTTCTTCTACAATTTCCACCGGAGAGGAGGCTTGAAATTCTGGCCAGCATTCAGGGAAGTTTGACAGCTGAGATTATAATGCCAACAAGAATTAACAAGTGAGAGAGGGATGCTTTGCCTCTCCTAAACCCTTTGTTACCAACTGCTTAACTTTGCCCTTGCCTTGGCTTATCTGAAGGTTGGGAGTGGAAGTAGACAGAAATCTCTGATAGAGGTCAGACATGGGCAAATTAACCCTGAGGCTGAAGTTCAAGTCTCCTAACCCATCACTTGCATGAGATTTCCCAAGGTGCCAGTAGAGACACCCTATGAAATGGTCTTAATATGTCATATTTTGATGATAATAAATAATTCAGTCTGTTTCCATTCTATTTTCTTCTCTGTTATCTTTGCCCAGTAATGTTGAATTAGCCTCAGTAGTTGTTGGAATCTGGCTAAGTTTCATTGGATTTTCATTAGAGAGTTCTCCATATCTATGTTGTTTATAATCTCTTCTGAGTGTAATTAAGTTGTTGCTAGTAGTAGGCATTGGAGATAGTTTCTTTGATCAACCAGATGGGAAGAGAGATGGCTTATCATTTTATTTTAAAATTCTTACTGTATTTTACATTTAAACATTAGATTAAAAAGTAATTAAGGCAATTATTTTAAGACAATTAAAACCATTATCCCCAAACTAGAAAATACAGTATTATAAAATAGTTGTAGACAGCTGGCAAAATGTTTTCTGAATTTTCTGATAATAGTGTAATTGGTGATTAAAGGGTGACTGATGGCACTGCCTGGTAAGTATTTTGACCACTGGTCAAGGTTCAAACTCACCAATTGTTCCAAGGGAGAAAGAAGAGGCTATCTGATCTCATAAAAGATTTATAGCACAGGAAACCGTATATTAGGTTGATTTAAATGTAGGCAGGAGAAAGATGAGGCACTCTACTTTCTTGGAAATCCACAGGGACATTCTGCCCAGTCCTATAGGCTGCCATGAGTCAGAGTTGACTCAATGGCTGTGGTAGTGACATAATCTGGTGTCAGTTTGAGGATTAACAGTGTAGGAGTAGAGATTAGCCTGTCAATCTGGAGATAGGCAATGAGACCTTTGTGTGGGCATGGCTTTCTTATGGGAATTCTGAACTGCTTTACTTTCCTCCTGGGAAATAGGAGACACTTCTTTCTCTCAGCTTACTCCCTGAGAGAGACTCTACAGACAAGACAGATGTCACTATGCTGTAGACCTCACGCCCTGGGAACTGGTCAGCACTGATATACTTCTATTGCCACTGGATCCAAAAGATTTTATACCCATTGTCCTGTGATCATCCTGAATTCAGGATCATTTCATGTATTTCATGAGTCTGAAGAGGACTTTACAGATGGGTATAGACCATATGGGCTAATATTGGACTTACAGACTTGATCTGGACTGAGCTGAGATGTTTTCTCAATGTTTAATTGTTTTTGTATAAAGACCTCTTTCTTATATACATGTGATCACCTATGAATTTCTTTCTCTAGTCTACCCAGACTAACACAATGACAGAGAGTTGCTGTGGCTATTGGTTTTAATGAATATCAGAATCAACTCTATGATCCTAGGTTTTTGATTAGAGTTGGCCATATAAACTGTCCTTTCTTTGTACTTTCTAATTCATTTGCTTATTTCAAGTACCTTGTTTTGTTTCATATTTTTCCCGTTTTTGATAAAGAAGGCCCCCAATTTATCATCAAATTCTACATAATCTGAGTTGAGATGTAGTGGAAATCTGAATGAACTCAGTCAAACAGCAGCTTCCTGTCATGGCACCTTGTTATAATTCACTACTTTTCTCCTTCCTACAACTTCACAGACAGCCTCATAGTTCAGTGTCTTCTCCAATCATGAGTAGCTAGGGAAGAAAGCAAATTCATTTGTGATCGACACACCCATCTGAACCACTTATATCTTCTCTCTGTGGCTTCTTAATAGTCTCCTGGCATCATACCATTACTATATCACTAATTTCTTTCTACTAGCCTAACTTTTAATTTTAAATGCCTATATATTAGGCTGAATTTTTTTTTTTTTACTTTCAGGGTAAAGTTTTTGTGTAGAACATCTGCAAAGAGCTGACACTTAGGACTTACTGCTTAGAGCCCTAGTGGCCCTGCCAGGAAAGCATTGACCTTCAAACTGCAAGGCAAGATGTTCAAACCCACCAGCCTCTCCTTGGGGAAAAGAGGAGGCAATCTGCTCCCATAAAGATTTTCAGTCTCAGAAGACCTATATAACCAAATATTCCCACCCTCTCTTCAGAAAGAAAAAGTTACTGTTAGTCCACATAAGTGAACCTTTGTACTCTAACTCTAGCCCATATTGCTGGATGCAGATATCAGCATTGACAGCTCCCCTGGTTGTTTCAGTGTCCCAAGGGGATGCTAACACCCACTTTAGGAAATATTGGTATATAAGATCTCTGAAAGTCAAAACAGACTTGATGGCAGTGAAGTGGGGGCTACGTCCCTGTGTGGACTAAGCCAACATTACCATCAATGAATATTTATTCAATCACTATGTTCAAAGCACTTAACTTGATGGATCATAAGAAACTATGGAGAACGTTAGCAAGAATGGTCATTAGAGCATGGCAATGAGCACGCTGCATGGGGCTCAGTGGAAAGCTATACACGGACCAAGAGACAGTAGTGTGGACAGAATACGGGAATATGACATGATTTAAGAACAAGAAAGCTGAGCATCACTGTTGCATCTTCTCACCATACTTACTTCGGTTGTCCGCCAAGCACATAATCAGAAAAGCTGCCTAATACTAAGAAGCATGCCTCATCAGGATTGGATGAAGGCTTGCTGGCAACCTGTGATACACAGATGACGCAATCTCGCTTGCTGAAAGTGAGAACTTGCAGCACTTGCTGAGGAAGACCGAGGACTACAACCTTCAAGATGGATTCAAACTTAATGTAAACAAAGCAAAAATCCTCACAATTGGACCAATGGGTAACATTCAATAGCGTGACATTGTCAAGGGTTTCATTTTTATTGGATTCATAATCAATGCTCACTGCACAACAGTCAAAAGTTCACAGGCTACTCTGCTTTGGGCAAATCTGCTGCATAAGGCCTCCTTTTTCAATTAATTGGGATTACTACATGTGTCATATCATTTCATAGTTCAGTCATGTCACACCTTTTGAGAGTGTTGAAAAGAAAGGAGGTCACTTGGAGTACTTAAGCGTGACTGACCTAACACATGATATTTTCAATTACGTCCTGTGCATATGAAAGTTGTACATTGAATAAGGAAACCCCAAAATGAATCCGTGCACTGCACTTGAAATATGGTGCTGGTAAAAAATATTGAAAGTACTATGGGCTGCCAAAAGAACAGATAAATCTGCTTTGGAAGAAGTCCAGTCTGAATGTTCCTTGAAAACTTGGATGGAGAGACGTGACTCATGTATTTTGGACATGTTATCAGGGGAGACAACAAGTCGCAGAAAAGGACATCATGCGTGGTAAAGTCTCGGAGCAGCAAAAAAGGGGCAGGTCCTCAACAAGCTGGTGTGACACAGTGGCTGCCACAATGAGCTCAAACACGAGGATGGTCGTGTGGGAATGGCGCAGCACTGGGTGGTGCTTTGTGTCCTTGTCCACAGAATCGCTGTGAGCTGCAACCAACTCAAGGGCATGGAGGACAACAGCAACAACTTGCTAGTTGGGAACAAGTCAGGTAACAGCACCCAGATTTTGTTTTATTGTACTGTAAGGATAATCAGGCCTAGCTCATATCAAGCTGAGCATTTAATGAGAAACTAAGAACATGAGCTCTGGGACCAGACTTCTAAAAGGCCAGGTGATCCTTTGGACTGAATTCCATTATCACCACCCCCCACCCCCACCAATAGATAACAGATGCAGACAGAGTTTTTATTGTAACTGATTTCCCTCATCATAGTCCTTTGTCACCCTTCCCAGGAGCATGGGTGATGTAGAGTCAGGCTTATATATAGAGTCAGGCTGCTAACTGAAAGGCCAGCAGCTTGAAAACACCAATCGCTTGTGGCAGAAAGAAGGGGATTTCTACTCCCCTAGAGTTACAGACTCAGAAATTCTCTGGGAGCAGTTCTCCCCTATCTGATAGAGTTGCTAAGGGTCTGCATCCACTTGATGGCAGTGAGAGGCAATGTCTATTCAGAATGTGCTATGGATCCTTCTCATGTACATTTCATAAATTGCAGATACATTGTATAATTATACAATGTATACAATGTATACAATTATACACGGTATAATTAATTATATATTGTATTGCATGCATTGTATAATTAATTATGCAATGGCACATGTTTATCAGATGTCTTTGCATAAATTAAATTCTCACAAATTTCAACATCTTCATATTATAATTTGTAGTAGCATCATTTGTGTTCTTTTGCAATTTGCCTTTTCAGTGTTATTGCTTTACATTTACCCAGTATTCCCATTTCTAAGTTTATTTATAGTCATATAAGTAACTGTGCACATTAGATTTACTGTTTTGACATTCTTGTGCATTACTTAAATTATTCAAACATTCATGCCTTGATATATATATTTCCAGTTTTTAAATCTACAACCACTACTGAAATAATCTAATGCACATATTCTAAAGTTTACACTAAAGAATAGACCTGGAAGTGAACTTACTATATTTTCCCCAACTCATGTACTGTTGTCAGCAACTGCTTTATTCTGACACAGAGCTATCTTGTGTACAACATAATGAGACGCTGCCGGGTCTTGTGCTCGCCTCACCACTGTTCTTCTGTTGGAGCACATTGTTGCAGTCACTGCGTCAATCCCCACAAGTGTTCTTCTGTGAGCACATTGTTGCAGTCACTGGGTCAATCCTCACCACTGTTCTTCTGTTGGAGCACATCTGTCTTGTGGGGGGCCTTCCCCTCATTCACTGCTCTCCTCCTTTATGTAGCAACGTGTCCTTGGGACCTGAATCTCTTGACACTATGCCCGAAATACCTGGTAGGAGATCTGCCTGTCCTTGCCTCTAAGGAGCACTCTGGCTGTACTTCTTCTAAGACAGTTGTGTTTCTCCTTTCAGCAGTCCATAGTATTTTCAATATTTTTGTCAACACCATAATTCAGATGCGTCTATTCTCTTTCAGTCCTCCTTGTTTAATGTCCAACTTTTACATGCCTATGAGGAAAGAGAAAATACCATGGCTTGGGTCAGGCACACCTTAGTACACAAGGTAACCTTCTTGGTTTTCCACACTTTAAAGAAGTCTTTTGCAGAAAGTTTATCCAATGCCTTGTGTAGTTGATCTCCTAATTACTGCCTCCATGAGCATTGCTGATGGATCCAAGCAAGATGAAATCACTGACAACTTCAATCTTTTCTCAGTTTATCAAGATGTGACCTAATGGTCCAGTTGCAAGGATTTTGATCTGAATTACATTGAGTTGTAATTCATACCAAATTCTTTGAATCTTGATATGCATCAGCAAGTGTTTCAAGTTCTTCTCACTTGTAGTAAGCAAAATTGTGTCATCTGCATATTTGAGATTTTAAACAAGCCTTCATCCAATCCTGATGCCACATTCTTTTTCCTATAATCCAGCTTCTCTAGTGATGTACTCAACTCAACTCAAGGAGATATGATTAAATATCTTTCAAAAGTGGTATCAATGTTACATTTTTACCAGCATATGACACCTTTTTTCCTTTACTTTCTAATAAAAATTTGGTATTATCCGTATGATGGATTGACAATGG
This sequence comes from Nesogale talazaci, assembly GCA_004026705.1. Classification (NCBI taxonomy): domain Eukaryota; kingdom Metazoa; phylum Chordata; class Mammalia; order Afrosoricida; family Tenrecidae; genus Nesogale; species Nesogale talazaci. The sequence goes on along the minus strand of PVJH01007577.1, from coordinate 81,374 downwards.
TATTTTTGTTATAACTTGCATTTTATTAGTAATTAGGTATAATTCACTATTGTATTGGCCAATCAATATTCCTCTTATGTACATTCTTTGACTATTTTCTTCTGTCGGATCATTTTTGCTTTTCTTAATTATTTTGTGATTCTTTGTTTATTTTTTTTCCTTTTATTTTTTCAGACATCACTGCCCTTGTAGGAGTAGGAAGCCCAGCCTTGCTCCTGGAGAGCTGCTGCTGCATTCAAACCGCCAACCCTATGGGCCATTGTCCCACACACAACCACTATGCCACTGGGGCTCAGCCCCTCTTTTTTTATTTTGAATACAAATCTGCTCTCAGCTATAGTAAGTTATAGCTATCTTTTTAAATGACTGACTTATCTCTTTATCTTTATTTATGATGTATCATACAAAGCTAGTATTTTAGCATTATTAATTGCATCATCTTTTCTTGTGGGCATAGAATTTTCCTTATTTTGTTGATCTTTTCCAAATCTTATATCAAAAATGATGCCTCCTATATTTCTTCTAAGAGTATTAAAAGTTCTCTCCATCTTACGTAAGTCCTTGGGGAGTTGATGTAGTGTGTGTTTGAGTGTCAAATGAGTATATAATTTTTTAACACTGATAACAATTTCATATAGCACCTTTTATTGAATTATCCAGTCTCACTTCTTTCTATGAGCATAATGTCCCACCTGTAATACACCTATATAAGTCACATTCCACGTCTCCAAGTATTTGTGAGTTATGACTCACTGATTAGAGTCATTTTCTGAACCAGCGAGCATGGATAATTGCATGACAAAAATACCAAGTGTACAGAAACCTCTGTTCTTTTGAATTCTTTTGAATTCATGAAGTCATTTCCAGCATTCACTAATCACTAAGTCATTTCAGCTTATCTGTAAATTGATCAGACATGAATACTGGAGTCAGAGTCTTTACTTATACTGAAAATTTAGAAAAATAAATAGTTGAGTTGGCAAAAAGGTAGAAATAATAACTGACAATATGGATCCAGTGTTGTTAGTTGTCCGTAGAAGTCATGATGAACATTGAATTTGTCATATTTAATTAAATGAATGTAATAGTGATACTGACAATTTGAATACTTCCTGTCTTTTAAGATGTTATCTCCTGTAGTTAAACCTCAAGACCAAACTTTCCCTATTACTCTTCTTATAACAGGCAAGATTCTTTTACTGTTGAATAGACTAACAAATCAAATCAAGACACATTCTTGCCAGAGAACTCTTGTTTAGTAATGAGATTTTTTAAAAAAAATTACTATATTTTGCCTGCAATTTGGATGGTAAAGTATATCCCTAAGCATAAATAGTGAATAGTAATTTCTTTTACTTGAGATTATTTTAAAAATAAATGTAAAAACATGGTTTACTTTTGCTTTTAATTTTTATCTATCATGAGGGCAATACTAAATTGAAGTTGCTCTTTTTTACAATCCCCAGTGAGTGTTTATATCTTACTATAAAACAGATGTGTAAATGAAAACAAAAAGAATGTGTCAAATATACTGTCAGAGATTTGTCGAAATTCTCAGTGTTTATTTTCATGGTGCTGATTACCAATGGAAAATAACCAGTGTCATGCACATTTATGAATCAGTATGTGATGATTACAAATTTTCAAAAAATGCTGAGAGAGAACTCCTGCTTTCTGAGCTTATTATATTCTTCCTGAGCGTGGTGATGCCAGGATTATGCCACAAAATGACAAACAAGGTGTACATTACCAAATTGAGTAGTTAACAAAATTTCTCAAAACCATTCATAATACTCATTTGTTTTAAAAATATTAAAGTGGCACAGTGAACAGAACTGTAATAAGGGAAGCACTGGAAGAAAGCATATTGTGTAAGTATATTTTTGGTGTGTGCTTTCCTTCAATTCTAGTCCTACCCCTCAATTTCACAAAGAAGCTAAGGGCAGACTTTTAAATAAATAGAGTTAAAAAAAAAAAAAAGAGCCAGAAGTGGGACCAGAAACCGGTTTTGATAAAATAAAGACAATTTGTTCAAATTGTGGAAGCAGTACTTCATCTTGTTACGCAGAATTGTTACTAACAGATAAGTTATTAATTTGAAACAGAAATTAAATCCTTCTTATGGAATTTATAAAAGTCGTGGTTGTTTTTGCTTTCTTTATTCTCCTGATAGTCTTTTTGAAGCTACAGCAAATATTAATTTTCAAATACTCCAAATTAGAGTCTCACTTCAAGTTCAAAGTATTAAATCTTGAATAAACTCAGGCAGATCGCTGCCTTGGCAAAATGAGAAGTGTATCTTGAATTCTTCCGATTCTTCCCTCGGTCACTCAGCCTGCCATCTGGATGGCAGCCACGCCTCACATCTCAAAACACGCACACCTACTACTTCCTTCCTGGCACAAGCCTGACCTGACTTTTTGGAACTTAACTTACTTTATATAATATTGTTGAGGGAAGAAAGTGTTTGTACTCCATTTTCACATAGCTCTCATTATTTATAGGTGTAATTTTTAAAAACACAAAATCAGAACTTTTCTAAGACTGACAAAAATTAATAAAAAGTGCTCACATATTGTCACTGAGACCCTCGAGTTGTAAGATTATGAGGTGGGCTCATGACCAGAAAGGCTACCTGTTCAAATCTACCCAGAGGTATCTTAGAAGACAGACTTGGTACCCTGCTTCCCAATGGTCTCAGTCGTGGTCCCTTTATTGAGTCGTCCCACTCCTCACATGTGGAGTCGCCAGGTGTTGGACTCCAGGGAAACTGAAAACAACAAAATAAACTTTGAAATCTGAACCAAAACTCTCGACAAAAATGTTCTCTATTCACGCCTAGTGCTGCTTTTGCATTTTGAAAATATTCTTGACTTGCCCCTGAATAAGAAAGAAATGGTGGTCTGATCGGTAAGGAGGAAGGGATCCTGGGAAGTACTTTAACCTTGAGATGAAAAATTCATCCAGTTCTGTTCAGGCCACTGCATCTTTCTAAATATCATGGGTATGTATTTTTTAAGAGTATTTTATGAGTTGGTCTTCTGCAGTGATATGTTGTTCCATGGGACATCTTCAAATACCAGGTGCTTGGATTGGCATTTACTGCATATTCATGAACCTGGCAGGTTAGTTGGGGTCTGCGATAATTTTGGTTGGACTAGGTTGAACAGTAGGGTTTAGCCCAAGTTACAACTATTCCTAGCAAAAGAAGCAATCGCTACCTGGGTTGACTGCAGAAGCTCTCAGAGAAGAGGAAGACATTGCCAGGACTCCGAGGCCTGAGCTTGACATGGGCACGAACTCAATTCCACCCACTCTCGCTTGACTGAAACAGATCACATAGCCAAGCCCACAGTCAATGGCAAGAAAAAGATTTGTGTTCAAATAATACAATCTGCTACCATCTGGAACACATTTGGTGTTCAATGAATGCCTTTAAAAATGGAAAAGCGGCTTCCTCAAAAATGTCACTTTATACCTAAAGTTTAGCAAGTACATGCACAATTTAACTTTGCTTATTATGAATTTAGCTGTAAAATACCTTGGATACAGAAGTGCTTTTATTTTAGAATGTTTTGTCTCTATCTCCAGTGTAAATAACCCTTCGACTTAAAGAACAGGGGTTGGGGGAAATCTTACTGTTAACTTTGACTTTCCTTGAATTTTAGGTAGATTTTAAATTTGAGTAGCTAAATTCTAGATAGATAGGTTTTAGGGTACAGAAAGCATAATTCTAACTATAATTAAGATGATTTCTTAAATAGAATTAGGGAGGACACTTGACAGGAAAAATAAGTGCAATACTAGAGAGAGAGAGAGAGAGAGAGAGAGATCATGATTTGGGGAAGAATTTGGGCAAAGGTATATGTGGAATAATCTAAATTGCCATCTGTTTTTGGTATATTTGTGATATTTGAGGGTTATTTAATGTCAGCTGCTTTCTCTAAAACAAAAGCAACAACAAATTAAAAAAAACACTTGAGATGGAGATAATGTGTCATGTGATGTGTCTTTTTAAAATTTGTGAACTCTATTTCATGAGCAGAATTATTTAGCAAGTAGCGAGATGCCAAGATGGGTGCATGAGCTAAGGAAAAAGCATAAAGCAAGAACAGAAGGAGAAGCAAAGGAACAAGCGTTACCTTCTGCAACCACCTGAGTTAGAGACAGTAAGCATGCCACAGCTGTGGGCGAGAGCTGTTTGTTTCAGCATATCTTCTTGTTTATTGTGCATATGCTGATCACTTTCCCAATGCTCTCCTGGGCAGTTCTGTACTTTTTGAACAGAAAGCATTTCTACAAAGTGTATCAATTCTTGAATGAACAAACAGAAGAATAGAGGGAGCAGGCTGCAAATGAAAACCCACATAGTTTCTTTCATATTTCCAAGGTGTTTTTTCCCCTCTTATAACTTTTAAAATGAAATTTCTTCATTTTCACATCATTATCTCCTGGAATAATGTGTGGATACTTAAATACTGCAGTCTATACTTATATATATATATATATATATATGACTAGTACATATGCATAAGTATATTTATTGTATTTATATATACCGATTTACACACATTTTTATGTCATTGTGGAGGCTGCAGGAGAATAGCAGGGGTTTTAACTGGTTCATTTATGCGAAATATTATTTTTTTAAATTCCCATTACAAGTGTACTGTATGGTTTTCACCAACTATTTCATCTTGGCCTAGTTAATGACACTTGAGAAAGGTACCCTCCTCCTCATTTTAGAATGAAAAGCCCATCTCTGACATAAGCTCTGTGGATGAAAGAGTGAATACTTCGCCTGTGAACAATACCCTCCTTTCAACAGCCCTCCCTGGCCCACCTGAAAGGCAGCCTCTAACCCGCGTGCATTGTGTAGCACATCTGCAGACCTGGAAAGAAAAGTGTTCATCAAAAACTGAAACTGTGGCTTGTTTTCTCAAGTCACCTGTGTGCACTTAAGACATACTTTCATAATTTTTTAGAAGCTTTTTTATTTTATTGGGGGCTCTTACAACTCTTATAATAGTCCATACATCAGTGTATCATGCACACTTGTACTTAATCATTTTCTTTTCTTTCTTTTATTTTAAAGATAGATTTTTATTATTATTTATATGCTATAGAAAGAAACAGGGAAAAATGAAATGAGGTAACAAATTAATAACTTACATGTGCTCAGAAGTAAAGTACAGGACAAGACAAAATAGGAAAAATACCAAGAAAACTGTAGATTTTCTTTTCTTTTGTTTTTTAGAAAACATCCCTAATATCATGAACTATAAAGAGATTTTCAGTTAATAATTCAATGATTCCCAACTGGAACAAAAGAAAATCTCTAAGACATTTTTTTTGAAATTCCTGTGTTTATTTTTCTTGTTGTAAATTTGAATTTTGCCTATTGAAATCGTTTATTTTTTATTCTTTTTAAATAAAAAATCATTTTATTAGGGGCTCATACATCATTTTTCCAATACATAAATAAACATACTGTGACAAGAACCCTCACACGTCCGCTGCCGTCATCATTCTCCAAACATCCGCCCTTTCCCCCAGTCCCTGGTGTAGGTTCCTCCAACCCGTCCCCTGTTCCCCTGCTCTCTCTCTCCCATCAACCCTCAATACTTTATAAATTATTATTATCCTGTCATATGTTACCCTGCCCGACACCTCCCTCAGCCCACTCCCCCATGCCCATACTCCAGATAGGTCATATGTAGATCCTTGCAGCTGGTTCCATCTCCACCCCATCTTCTCTCCACCCATCCAGTAGTTCCATTCTAACCACCACCCCAAGGGGGCTCATCCATCCTGATTTCCCTATATCTCCAGCCCCCCTCTCCACTAGTATACCTTCTCCAGTCCATCCTGATGTGCAAGGTAGAGTTGGGATCATGATGGTTGGGTGGTAGGGAGACCTCAGGAACTAGAGGAAACTTGTATGCATCATCACTGCCTGGCTGCACTCTGACTAGTCTGTCTCCTTCCCATGACTCCCCTGTAAGGGGGAGGCCAATTACCCACCAGTGGGCCTTAGGTCCCCACCCTGCCCCTCCCCTCATTCGTAATGAAGTGATTCCTGTTCTTTGATGCTTGATATCTGCTCCCTTTGGGCCCTCTTGATCACACTTGATGGTGTGCTTCTTCCATGTGGACTTTGCTGTCTCCATGCTGAATGGCAACTCAGTTATCTTCAAGTCTTTGAGACTAGACATTCAATCATTTGGTAGCTGGGCACCATCTTTTTGTTTGCCTCTGTATCCATTTGTCTTCAGCGATATCAGGAGTTAATTGGTCCATTGATTTTGATTTTTGTTCTTTGATGCCTGCTGACTGATAATTTCAGCACCTCATGATCGCACAGACAAGTGAGCTTCTTTTATGGTGGGTTTTGTTGCTCCTAAGCTAGATGGCTTCTTGTTTATGCTCAAGCCTTTAAGACCCCAGATGCTATATCTTTTGATAGCTGGGCACCATCAGTTTTCTTCACCACTCTTGCTCATGCTCCCACATGTCCTCAGTGGGCACCTTGGGGGTGTGTCAACACATTGATATGTGTTTCCTCCACCCCCCATTTGATGTCTATTGCCTAGACCTTTCACCACCGTGTGACCACGCTGGCTGTTGTGCTTCTTCTGTGTGGGTGTGGTCTCTTCTCAAGTGGATGGTCTATTATTTATCTTTAGGCTTTTAAGACTCCAGACGATATATCCTTTGATGCCTGGGCACCATCATCTTTCTTCACCACATTTGCTTATGCACCCATTTTACTTCAATGATCATGTTGGGCCAGTGAGCGTTGAGGAATACCAGATTCATAGAACAAGGTGTTCTTACATTGAGGGAGCACCAGGGTAAGGGCCCAAGGTCCACCTGCTGCCCTAATATTTGGCCTATAGATATATTCTTAAAGTTATTACCACCTTATAACAGAAAGTTGTATTTATGTATGGACATATCCATATTGGACCTCTGCAAGTGCCCTTTGCTTTCTAGCTCTTTCCTCTATTTCCTTCGTCTCCCTCCTGTCCCACCATCTTATTCCACCTTCATTGGTGTTTCAGTGTTTCCTCATAGATTCTTTGTCCTTGCTTAATCCCGACCAGGCCTCCCACACCCTCCTTTCCATTGATTCCAGACACTTTCATAATTTAAAACGTTTTAATATGACCTACCGCATGTGTCCTATCTTCATATAAACTATAAGGAAACTTATGGGAATATATACCATCAATAGTTAAAAAATATAGTAGTACTTCAGTGAAGTAGTCCATTATGTGAAGCACAATTGTTCAAATATATCATTGATTTCTCTCTTTTTACTTTGGAAAATACTTTGTAGGAATGACATCTTAAAAAGAATGGATGACAAAAAAAAAAAAAAGAATGAATGGTTTTAAAGTGGATTGCCTGCCTCTTTTTTTAAAGTGAGATTGCATACACAAATGTCAATTTTATTTATCTACCTAGGGCAAGGCACATCACAATTTTCCACTGCGTAACTAAAGTGGGAGTAGGCCTGGCAATATTATGGATAGGATGACATATCAGGTTTAAAAATAATTTGATTTGGGGCTTATAGATTTCCATCTTATAATAAGTTTTCTTTCAACAAATGAACAAAAACGTGAGATGACAGTCATCTCTAATGAGAAGTGCCTTGTGTGTGTGAGTAAAATAAAATATTTCTAGTTCTCTTGCACATAGGCTTGCATGTGCAGAAACATGTGTGCCAATGTCTGGGAAATACAGAATATTCCAAAAATCAGAATGCATTTATTCACTTAACGTACTTTTCAAGTAGTTCAAGAATCACATAGAGACAGTATCTCACTTCTTTAAGGAGCTTTTTAGCATTCCTGGAGATAAAAGCAAATGCATTAACACAGATGATTTATAAAATAGAAAGTGAAAAGGTTTAGAGGAAATAGCAGAGATAAATGGCCGGACCATTGAGAATCTCTGTTAGGAAGACCAGGGGGGTATGGATTTTCCTAGAAGACTAAAGAGAAGCGATGCCACGTTGTGAAAGGGGAGGCACAGGAATGCGTGCCGAGAGTATTGGCATTTTGCTTGTTTTCTAACACAGAGAGGCATCAGTGCCATTGGTGCTGAAGGAGTCCATTGCCACTGATTCCATTGCCAGTCACTGAGACTCTTCATCTGGTGTGGGAGTTTGAGAAAACATCATGGGAGCAGACAGGCCATCTTTACTCTGGTAGGCTTGACTCATCAACCTTGCTGCTAGCAGTCTAGCACAGCAGTCCTACCAGGTGACAGAGAAAGATAGCGTAACAATCAGTCACTGCATTGAGGAACTGAAGACAAGTCAAACGTCCAATGGATGATAAAAACAAGTTTCTGGCAAATATAGAGCTAACTGCATCGTGAGAACTCAAGAGACGTGTTAAGGACTGTTGTTGATTGATTTCTTTTCTCCCCCTGGTGTATGAAATTATTCTTATCCCTTGTACCTTGTGGGTGTCAACCAGTCTGGGACTAGGGGTTTATCATTTGCTTTTTAGTGTGATTATACCAGAGTAGGTTAGTCATTTCTAGGTTACAAAAGGAGTAGAATCAATCCCCCCAGGCAGGAGAGAGATGCTAAGAAATTCCTGGGACTTCTGATCAGGACTTGGATTCCTAGCCCCCTGAGCTGTGAGAAAATTGAGTAAATGCCGGTTTTTTTTTTAAAGCTATCCATTAGTGGCATATTTTGTTATAATAGCATTGGGGAACTAAGACAAATCATTTCCAGGTAACAACATTAATATAATTCTCAGCACTATGTATTTATATAGGCTGACTGAAGGATCCAAATAACTCAAGATATAAAGAAGGAAAGAATTTTTCTTACATTTAAAATTTAATTTTTCTCTAAAACAAATATGAGCAATTATATAGTGACTTTATAGTGATTGTAGTAAAGACATGCAGTCTTTTTGCATAATCATTATAACCTTTCTTTAAAAATTTATTTACCCATTTCTGGTATTCTAATACAAAAATCAACTCTAGTAGGTCAAAGTTTCAATGGTGAAATGTAAACAATAAAACTTTAAGGGGATGACAGCAAAGAATTTTATGACTTTAAACAAAAATATCTCCATCAAAAACAAAGCACTAACCATTAATAAGATACATAAATGGACTTAACTAAAATCAAAAACCACTTTTGTAAACAAAAATATCTTCATCAAAACAAAAACAGCACTAACCATTAATAAGATAGATAAGTGGACTTAATTAAAATCAAAAACCACTTTTCATCAAAAGACATAGTTAGGAGAGTGAACTGAAGTTAAAAAGGACATGTACTCTTTACTTGCAAAAATACCTATAAATCAAGAACAATTTATCTACTCAAGTGATTCTCACTTCATCCAGTCAATTCTGACTCACAGAGACCTGCGGGTGCTGGAGTAGAAAGTATTTTATTGGACTTGCCCCTGCAGAGCTATTGGTGGTTCTGAACTGTTGACCATGTATATTGCAGTCCAATGCATAACTACTACAGCACTTTAGCAAGTCTTGTGGCTCAGCAGACATGCTTCTGCTTATGTAGTCAATAAAAATATATAAACACATGCACCAAAATGCATATGTAATAATATTCTTATGACTTTGGTAACTCTAAGCTGGAAACACGGGACAGCTTTTACTGTCCAAATATGCAACATTATTATGAATAAGCAAATACCTCTTCTATTTGGATATATTCATTTAAGAAAACCATAAACCACTGCCATGCACCACCTGGTTAGAATTCACAGACATAAAGAATTAAAGTCACTAACTACAAAAGAAATCAGACAATGTAATCATATACTTTATTATTCTACTTATATAGAAATCATAAACTGGGTAACACTAATCTGTGATGATAAGGAGTTAAAATATTAGTTCCATCTGGAGAAAGTCCTCTGTGGCTGGCACAAAGGTGGCTTCTAAAGGGATCTTTGCGTCCCATCTGGAGCTGGGTAGGTTTTACCTGGGTGTAAAATGCATTTGAGCTATGCACTTGCAAGTGTTCATTTTCAGAGGCACCTTCCAAAAGTTCTTGGAAACATGGAATACAAAATAGTGAAATATTTCCTACAATTTGTTTGAAACCCCTTCACACTTTATAGTATAGTAAAGTTTTAATAATACATTATTTACCTTCAGCTAGAGTAGAAAGACCATCTATATGACATTCATTAAATTTTAATGTAATATGTATATCCTAATTATGATTGTATACTGCATATTACTACCTCTTCACACACAAACACACACAAAAGGAAATAAACATATATTGCTACTTGGATTTCATTTCATGCAGGTTTATTGTAAACTAAATGTGCTTAGCTATGTCTCGAGGATCAATGGACAGCAGTAGACATGTTCTCTCAATAATATACTTGCTTTAGTCTTATTAAGATCAATTCTTAAAAAAAAAAGGTCCTATCAAACCAATGGCTTTGGCTAATGTAACCCTTTTGCAAAACAGCCACTCTCTTGGGTCAGTTACATTTAAGGCAGAGACGACAACTCAGAAGGTTATGGAGATTGCTTTTGGTGACTCCCAATAGATAATCTTCAAAGATTTTCTCCAAGGACAGAGCCTGAAAATGGGACTTTTTATAAAAAAGAAGTTTTAAGCAAACTAAAAACTGCATTGGTGAGGGAAAGGCTGAGAACGTTGAGCTGTGGGATGTTTTTCCATCAGGACAACGTGACTGCTCATTCTTCAAGGGGAGAATGGGCTGAAGTGGGGAAATTTTCTTGGGAAGCCTCACCTCATCCACTCTACAGCTCTGATCTTACCCCTTCAGAGGTTGATGTGTTTTCAAAACTTAAATAAAAACATTAACAACAACAAGTTAAAAGAACCACAAGGATCCGAAAAGTATTGCTCAGCCAAGTTGTCATTTGTAGAGTGCATAGTTCTCTGGGAAAGTGTCTGTGAGCTAGAAGAAACACTGCCTTCAGAGGTGTGCAGGGTATGTGGAGAAGCAATGGCTTTACATGGATATGTCTTTGTTAAATAAAGGCTTCCAGATTTTTTATCAAAAACTTTATTTACCCTCATGCTAATATTTTGGAAAGATATATATTATATACATAAACAGCAGCAACAACAGTAAAACAAATCCCCAAATTCACAGCCATCAAATGGATTCAGACTCATACGGATTTTACAGGGCAGGGTAAACTACCCCATGGATTTAGGAGATGGTAAATTTTTAGTTTTTGTTTTTTTAGGTATCACTGCCCTCTGGTGGTGGGAGTAGGAGGCCCAGCCTTTGCTCATGTGGAGCTGGAATTGAACCTCCATCCCAGTGGGCCGCAGTCCCATGCACAACCACTACGCCACCAGGGCTCAGCCCAGATTGTAAATTTTTAGAGGAGAAAGGCTCACCATTTTCCCATGGAGAGGTATTCGATTTTGAATGGCTGACCCTGATACTACAAGCCCATTGCAAAACCATTACACCACCAGGTCCTTATAATATATAATATATCCATATACAATATTTATTTATTTCTGTTGTTACATGCCATCAAGTTTCTTCCAACTCATAACAACACTTATTACCTCCCATCAAGAAAACAGAAACACTGCCCGGTTCTGCACCATCCTCACAATTGTGATGCCAGAGAAATTGGGGCATCTGTGTCAATTCATCGGAGGGACTTGGATGTGCTTATGTCAACTAGGCTCTCCTGGTGAAGGGGAGAGTCAACCCTATACATCAAGAGGTGACTTGATGACACACCTTTGGGGTGGTTGCTTTTTATATGAGAGCAAGGGACTCTGGGAACTGCCTCTCTCTCTCTCTGCCAGTTCACCATCTTCTGTGCTGGAACTTCCCTGGAACATCGTGTCTCCTCCAGGGGTGTCCTGTGTGGGATGTTCAAGGCTGGGAGCTGCAGGTGCCCTGCCATGCTTCCACTGATTTTGGATCCAGTGGCTCTCGACTCATAGGCCTGTGGTCTCCCTGTGTCCCACTTCATATTTCTGTGTCACTGGCCTGCAGCTCTGTGAGTCTAAAGGGGGACTCGCTGGGAGTGGCTTTTGGACTTGAGATGGGCTGAGTTAGGGTGTCTTCTTCAGGTAAAGTTGCTACTTGATATAATGTTCTTTTGTGTGCACAGATGAATGTGACTGGTTTGTTTTTCTAGACAACCCAGCTCAAGACACCAACCATGGAGTGCGTCTCTTTGAGGTCTTCTGCTTTTTCACTGACCCTCTCCCTAGAGTTCTAGAACTGTCTTCCCTGATGACATGTCCAAAATATGTGCATGTCATATTTAAGGATATATAAGGAGGCTTCAAAAGTTGATCAAAAAGTATAATTCTAAGTTATACTTAGAATGTGTGTGTGTGTGTATCTGTTGGGTAAGTAGGAGACTCCTAACTGAATATGTGGGAGTTCAAACTTATTAGCTGATCCATGAGAGAAACAGAATTTCTATTACCTTAAAGATTTATATCCTTCCAAACACTTACAGGGTCTATATTAATAGAATTGACTCAAGGGAAGAGACACTCACACACACACACACACACACACACACACACAGGAAAAATGAGGGAGGTGTTGTCAGACATCCAAACAGATGAGTTTGAAAAATGTTTCCAAGAATAGAATAGCAGATGTAGCAACTGTATCTAGTCTGATGAAGAGTGCTTTGAATGTGATAAGGTTGTTTTGTAAAGAAAATTAAATACATAACTGAAAAAATTCCATTTTGGGGGATCGACTAGAGAAACAAATCCATAGAAACTCATGTGTATAAGAGACAGCTTTATATAAAAGGTTATTATACATTAAGAAAGCATCATCACCTAGTCCAGTCCAAGTCCATAAGTCTGATATTAGCTCACATGTGTGATAACAATCTACGAAGTCCTCTTCAAACACACAAAGCTCATGAATAACACGGAATGCAGGATGATCACAGGCCAGTGGGTAGAAAGGTTTTGGAGCTAGTGGTGTTGTAAACATCTCAGTGCTGACTGGGGTCTTCACATGGCTTCTCCAGCTCCAGGGCTGCATCACGGTAGGTCCATGTGGTTTCTTCTATACCAAGGAGGAAATACAGGAATTTCTAAAATACTCAGGAGAAGGCCATGCCCACACAGAGACCTCATTTGCAATGATCTTATTGACAGGCTAGACTTCACCCTAACACTCTTAATCCTCAAATTGACCAATGATTATAGAACTACCACAGGAGGTCCCCCCCTTATGTGTGCGTATGGTGTATGTGTATGTGTGTTTGTATACATATCTTGAGGAAGAGACAAATAGGTGCTTAAGAAAAGAATGTAAACTCTATTATGCGAAGAAGAGTTGTGAAAATAAATTCATTACATATTGCTAAAAGTATAGATTGTTTTATCATGTGTGTGGCCAGTCACTTCTACTTAAAAGCTAAACATTTCAACTGCACAATATTGTCTTACAAGTCATTGTGTTCATTAAAAAACAAATATAAAACACTTATTTCAATTTCAAGCTTAATGTTGGATTGCTAGCATTATAAAACCATGGTACAGCAGGTTACCCAGGGGGCTGCTAAACTAGATGCCAGCAGTTGGAAACCACCAGTCACTCTTTGGGATAAAGATGAGGCATCATACTTTCATAAAGACTTACAGTCTTGTAAATCTACAGAGGTCAGTTCCTCCCCTGTCCAATCGTGTGTCTGTGCCATGTGGTGTATGGGTCATGTTTGTCATTTTTGTGGTGTGTGTTGTACTAGTGATGTGAGTCACTGGTGCCATGTGGCAATGTTTTAGTCCAATAAACCTTTCTTGTGTACCTAAACTATGCCACCTTCCTTACTATATCCATCTCTACTAATACTAATAAAATAAAATACAATATTTCCATTTCTCTTTACATCTTACCCACATTATCAATTCACTTTACTCCAATTCTTCCTCTAACCTCAACTATATTTGCTCCAGAGTAGATCATTAGGATTTGTACCAAAATGTCTAATACACAAAATGACAGTGAGATAACTGTGATGATTATGGAGGTGCAGTGGTTAAATGTTTGGTTGCTAAGTGACAGATTGACAGCTCAAACCCACCAGTCACTCCACAGGAGACACATGTGATGGTTGGCTTCCATAAAGACGGCAGCTTTGCAAAGGATGTGGGGCCATTCAACTCGGTTCTTCAAGGTCATTGGGAGTTACCCTTGACCTTGGATTCTCCTTCTTTAAAGAGGAAGCATCCAGGGACCACAAAGTTAAAACATTATCATGAAGGCTTCCTAACTACTAAATATCAAACATGCATCTCGCTAAGGCAGCTTCATTTAAAGTGCCATGCTTTAAAACATTGCCCTGCATTGATGCTGCATCCTCAAAGGTGGCATAACTTCTACTCCTCTATTTCCACCATAGGAGACGATCTTACAATAATATGACAATAGAACAGCCAATGCCTCCCCCATGAAATTGAGGTTTGGGAACATAAAAATCCGCAGAGCAGGAAATGCGCAAAGTCAAGGGAGTAAGTAGTGTGAAATGAATAACAATACGATGGACAGAAAACTGCAGAGAACGTGTCTAATCTCCTAACTATGCACTTTAGTAGCAGCAATAACTCCATGGAGAAAATATGACATGACCAACGAGGAAGGAATAATTTCTTTAGAAATGTATGGGTGAGAATTCTTTCAGTTACAAGTTACCGACTACTCAAATTGTTGTGACATGAACAGTACCATCATTATTATCTTTTACAGCAAGAGAATAGAAGGCATGGAGTGCCTGAATAGTCATTGGCACAAAGACTCAGGTGCTGGCTCTCTGTCTGCTCACTGGAATGTCACATTTCTGCTCTTGTTCCTCTAGTCTGCACAATAGTCATTACAAATTAAACTTTGCAAATACACATGAAAGTGTCTAGAAGACCTTTCTTTTCTTTTCCTTCTTATCTTTTTATCACAAAAGAAAAACTTTTTCAATTTTCTCTCGCAACTCCATCTAATAAGCTAATTTCATTTTTCCATTCAGAGTCCAGTGCTGCATAACATCTACATGCTATATCAGTCGATGGTAGCGGGAGAGAATTGTGATGATTGGCTTTAACTAATCATTCATTTTGTAGGGAGGGGATGTAGACAGTGTGACAGTCCGTTTGAAAGTGAACACCCTCAGTAAACAGGAGGCTAAAGACTCAGAATAAAGGCTTGGAAAGAGGGGTCGGTTAGGCAGAGCACTGTCTGTCACAAGAAAAGAGGAAGGCTAAAAACCACCACGGCTGGACTGTAGCAGCCTTAGCCACAAACCAAAGTCCCTTCTTACAGAAACTCTGTGTAGAGAAGACATGATCCCTGTCTCTACACTTATAACTTAGCAACAAATAAAAATGTGAACTTTATCATCTTTGGATAGTCAAAATTATGATATTTGGTTTGGTTTTAGTATTCAGAATATTATATTTTTTAGCACAGACATGGAATCATGTATGACATGATTGCTTATTAAAATGTTAGTATATGTCATGATTAATATTTAAATCATTACATATGTGTGTATGTGTGTGTGTGAGCAGAAGAGAGAAATAGAGAGAGAGAGAGAGAGAGAGAGAGAGAGCTAGAAAGTGAGTGTCATGATCAAAGTGTTGGACTAATATCTGCAAGTTTGGTGGTTTCACCCCCCCCAAGCTGCCCCAATGAAGAAAGATAATGGGATCTGCTCCCATAAAAGATTTACAACCTGGCAGGCTATACACACACACACACACCTGTAATCTCTAAATTGTAAGCCAATATAAATACTACATGTATGTGTGTGTACAAACCAACATATTGTTCTAAACTTTCTCTCCAAACTTTTCGCCTCCTGTTTACTAGGGATGTTCACCTTCTCACAGGTTATCAAACTGTTCCCCCCACCCCCCACCTCATATTGTTATCTGTAAAAATCATGGGATGAAAACTTTAAAACTAAGTCTTATATTCTTGAATATAAGTCTACATCTCTGAGTCCTATATTTTGTGGAAATGTCTGTAGCTGAAGCATTCAGGAATTATCTCATTTGCTTATTATCTTAATTTTCTTGGTAATTCAAATCCTCTTAGACATTATTTCAAGTAGTACCATTACTTTTAATGCTCTTTTAGAGATTCAGTACTCCCCATGATTTTTCACCACCACAACACTGCCCAGCAGAAACATGGTCATTGACGATTCCAAATATGAGTCTTCCTTCAGTTTCCATGAGGCATGAATGTCTGAACTTTGAGAATTATGAATAATTATTGAGAACATGTACGTATTATTTTTTTATGGACAAGTGCTTGTGACAGTCATGTATTTGATGTCAATTTCAGGATTGGGATGTAGGGATGGAGTCTAGCCTGTCAATCTGGAGATAGCCAATGAGTAGCCAATGAGGTCTCTGTGTAGGCATGGCTTTCTCCTGAGAATTCTGGGAAGCCTCGCGCTATTTTCCTCATGGAGACGAGAGGTCATTTTCTCAGTTGTTGGGAGTCAATCGACTGAAAAGACAAGATGGCAGCATCCGAAGAAATGGAGGAGCTACAGAGAAGCCACATGGCCTTACCCTGATGGAACCAGACTTCTGAAGCCAGAAAAGCCACAGAGAGACCCCTGCCAGCACTGAGATGTTTCTGTCACCAATGGATACTGCTGATGGGCCCTGAATCCTGGAAATGAGGAGCCACAGGGAGACCGCTACCAGGGCTGGGAGGCCTCTACTGCACTTGCTTTGTGAGTCAGAAGGAGATGTTATAGACTGGTGTTGGACATCTGGGTTAATATCAGACTTATGACTTTGGACTGGACTGGTTGGGATGCTTTCTGAATGTTCCCTTCCTCTTGTATGTAAACCTTTCCCTTATATCCATATGCATGTCTATGAATTTCTCTAGTCTACCCAGACTAACACACTGCTCTAAAATTACAAAAATGCATCATGCATGACAATGTGCTGTGCGCTAACCCCTTTGTATTCTGTAGCCTTTCATTCTGCGGTTCTAAACCAAACGGTCGTGACTACTGTGCGGGGTCAAAAGATCCTTTCACAGGAGTCATCTGATTCATAACAGTAACAAAATTACAGTTATGAAGTAGCAACTAATATAATTTTATGGTTGGAGGGGGCAACACAATACGAGGAATTGTATTAAAGAGCCTCAGCATAAGGAACTTTGAGAACCACTGTGAGATGAGACTTTCTTCTTCACTGTGAAAGGAAGAAAATGATCATAATCAGTGGAGCATTGGAGCTGAGTTATCCTTTAGGTTTGATAAATAAAGCACGGTTGGCTGGTGGGAAGAGAAGTGCAGCAGCTTGGATGGATGGACCATTGAAAGTGACAGTTTATTTGATCGTTGTCAATAGTCTACATTGACGAATAGAGAAAATTGAGTTTGTCTAGAACAGATGGGAACTAAAGGTAGAAGACTAAACACAAGCTCCCTAATTAAGTTCATACCTGTAGAAGGAGCTACTCACATAGTTGGGTGGGTTGTTGTGAATTTGCAGCTTGTGATTTTCCCTTTCCAGGTTTCACCGTGAATAGCTGGTAAACTTACACCTTTCATGATCACTTCTAGGGCTCAGCTTTGAATTCAGGTCAGCTCTCCGCCATGGAGGAGTTTCTGACTGGGGGCGACCTGGAGGACAGGGTGGCACTGACTCCGTGGGTTTTTGACACTGCAACTCTTTACGGCAGTTGAAAGCCTCATTTTTTGTGAACTTGGAGGTTACAGTACAAGGATAACCACTATGCAAGCAGGGTTCCCTCAAGACAGCCTCGATGAAACAAAACCAAAAACAAACTCACGCCACTGCGTCCACGCTGAGTCATAGTGACCTCCGGGTGGGTTCCCGGAAGGTAACTCTGGACCGGAATAGAAAGTCTTTCTCTGTGAGCAGCTGCTGCGGGTTTCCAGCTGCAAACCAGAACCACGTTCATCACAGCCCATCCCGAACCGCTGCAACCCCACGGCTTCTAGCACAGATAAATCAGTTGAGGATGCTCTGCTTGTCAACTCTGTAACACACACACACACACACACACACACACACACACACACACACACCCTTGAAAAAATGAATACTGTGTGACGATGGAGAGTGAGTGTTGAGTTTTTGATGGGACAATCTCCAGACAATCCTGAATTTCAAAAAGTAAGGTTCTCAGACTATGTCTTTCTCTGATGCCCAGGTCATCATTAAGGTCTAATAGACACAAGCAAAGAATGTCTTAATTCTAGGTCTTGGGCTAACGAGGCAGAGTGACAGCCTGCAGAAAAGACGTCTTTCCCATTTCCACTCCCAATTCTTCTGCATGTCCACAACTGAAGACTTTAATCCCATTCCCGCGGGCACCCCTTGATCTCTGAGGAAGCTCCTCTTTTGGAAAAGGGTCCTCAAATCAATTTAGCCTCTTACGGAGATGACTTCGAAAAAGCGTTCTTTGAAAGCAGGATAGGTGTTGGAAGTGGACGAATTTGGGGCCCTGGGCACAAGCCTTCCCTGCCACCTCTCCCCAGCCCCGTCCAGCTCCCAGACCTTCCACGCCCCCCAGTGCCCAGCTTGCTGGCCTAACGGCCCAGAGAAGCAGGCCAGCCCGCGCCTCTGTCTGGCCGCGGGCACCCAGCCAGGGCGGGCGGAGGTGGGGTGGGCGAGGAGGGGCTCCCCCATCACGTGAGCGCGCAGGGCCCTGGATAAATAACCGGAGCGCCGGGACTCCGGGAAGCACTCCAGTCCGGGCTTCTCGCGCCACTCCTGCCGGCCTCTGCGGGAACGCCCGCCGCCTCGCTGCCTGCCCACTTCGCCTGGGTGCCCGCCCGCCTTCCCCCTGGGTGCCGCTGCTCCGCGCGCCCTGTCCGGCAAGCCTTTCTGCCCCCACTTCACGTTCCACTTTGGAGAGCCTGGACTGCCCCCTCTTCCAGGTCTGCAGGGGAGACCGGCGTCGGACGCTCCCGATTCTCGGCTCGGGGCGCCCTCCTGCTCCCGGACGCCCGGCGCGGGGCTCCGGTACCTTCCCAAGGGAACGCCTGGGCGGCCCTCTGTGCCCTGCGGAGCGGATCCCGAGGCCCACGACGCCTGGCTCGACCTGCGCTCGCTCCTGGAGAACTTCACCCTGGAGAGGTGAGGGCATTCCTAAGGCTCCCCGCTTTCCTCCTTGACTTTTCCCTTCGCTTTCCCTCCAAACGCTCCGCGGGGACTCCTTGGGCAAGTGGAGTGGGTGTGGGGCGCGGGAGACGTGCTGGAGCTTGCTCCTGCTCTAAGTGGCTTTGTGACTTGTCCCACTTTTCCCTCCCTTCGCGTTCTTTTCGTTTGGGCGCAGGGGTGTGCGGGAGGATGGGAGGATGGGCGCCCCACTTGTTGGTCAGTGACTGGCTCTCGCTAATCTGGATCCCAGTCCAGGCACCCACTTTCCAGGAAAGATGGAGTGTGTTCTTGAGCTGCGCCCCGGCAAGCCACGATTTTCCTTGTGCTAAAGCGATTCATTCCCCTTGTTTCACCGTGCCTCTGGATGTACTTAGGGGTGCGCGTGTGTCCATGGCATTTGAATTTTTACGCACTTCACCCTGTGGGTTGCACAACGCGGTTAATGCCGTGGAATTGTAGAGCTGGAACACGGTGAATGTTGTGTTTTATGCATTCTTACACACGGCAAAAAATGTCACCGTCAATTTCAGAATGCTACCCTGCCTGCCTTCCGTAAACGCCGGTGCAAAATGACGCCTTCGGGGGTGGAGACAAAGATCTTTACTTTGACCTCATGTATGTTAAATCTCCAGTAACCATTGTAGCCCTCTCTGTAGCATCTTGCAGAATATTAATTGTTCTATTGACACAGTGAATTCGTGAAAGGACTTCTGGAAGAAACAGGAGGGAAGGGCAGTTTTAAAAGTAGGTGCCCACTCTCTGGCACGAATCAATCAGACCCGCTCATGTGTTAGCTATTGTGTGACTTCTGTTACTAGAAATTGCAGATCCGCCGGCATTGCCAACCCACTCACACGACATGGTGTTTTTAGCCCCCAGGAGTGGCAGCGCGTTTCTTGGCGAGTATCCTGGGGACATCCCGAGGGCGTTCACGATGAAGTGCACCACCCAGGAGTGGTTCCGGCTGACCACAGTGCTATTCGTGGCCAGAGCAATTCCGGCGATGGTGGTGCCCAACGCCACGGTCTGGGAGCAGCTCCTGGGAAAGTACATGGATGAGGAGGGTGAGTGGTGGACGGCCAAGCAGAGAGGGAAAAGGGCCATCACAGACAACGACATGCAGAACATCCTGGACCTGCATAACAAATTGCGGAGTCAGGTGTATCCAACAGCTTCGAATATGGAATACATGGTAAGGACATCTTTCAGGTGGTATGTTCAATGAAATGCTCAAGGGCTTCCAGTCACCCCTGTTAGTGATCTCTTGTTCTCTTTTAACTGAGTGTCTTGGAGACTTTTTTTTGTTCTTTGGGAATATTTTCTCCCCTTTGGGGAAAGGCGTCCTCTGCATATTTTTTTTTATTAACAGTCCTCTCATTTCTAAGTGTGCCTTGCATTTTTGAGTCACATTCATTATGCTTAGGTGCAGCAATCCTGCTAAGTGCACTGCCTGCTGCTCTTCCCTGGAAGGCCGCCCTATGGAAACGCTGCTTTCAGGTGATTTAGAAGCTCCATCTGAATGGCAGTTGAGAAAAAACTGAGGGACTTTGAAGTTGATGATACTTTCTGGATATCTGACAGGTTCTCATTGACCATTGCAGCTTTAAAAATATGTAACTGATAAACCGCAGGGTGTACTAGTAGTTGTTTTAAGGAAGGTTTTGATAACTCCACCCCCCGAATTTATTATTTGTGAGCATTGAAATATGAAAATAAGTAAAGTTGATTTCTTAATAACTTTATCCTCACTTCTAAAAATCATTTTATTGGGTACTCGTACAACTCATATTACAACATATACATCAACTGAATCAGACATGTTTGTACATATGTTACCCTTATTCTCTTTTGGGATTCACTTTTTTTTGTAAATCATTTTATTGGGGACTCATACAACTCCCATCACGATCAATAATATGTCAATTTATGCATACTACATTTGCACATCCGTTGTCATCATCACCCCCGAAACGTCCTCCACTTAGGCCCCCAGTACCAGCTCCCCATATTTCCCTTCTCTCCCCCCACCCCCATGAACCCTTAATAATTTACAAATTGTTATTACTTTTTCATATCTTACTCTATCCTATCTTCACTTTTATAGTAAATTAGAACATTTGGGGGTGTCTACTTTTTTTTTTAAGATTAATAAACATGATACCCTAACTTTACACTTACTACATTTAATATGTAGAAGATTTTTATTTAAAATAAGGAAAAAACTAGGAGTTCAAATCCACACAAAATAAATCTGATAATGAAAGGATAGTTTGGAGATTCATTATTATCTCTGACTTATGAAAATAATTTCCTATTGTATGAAGTCTGGCTTGGAATTTTTTTTTTTTAGAGTTCCTTTTAAGGTTTTGTTGATTTCATTCTACCCTTGAAATGTAGATTCAGAAAGAAGCCACGGTTTATTGTGTATTGTCCTTACGGACTAGTCGCCCTGGAACTGAGCCTTGGTTTTGAGCTGCACTGCAGAGTAGTTCACTGCCCAACCTTGATCTTCAGACACTTTTCTTTAGAATGCACATTTATGGGAAAGTCTAAACAAACAATAGTTCTTTTTGACATACTTCTTTTGCATGCTGCACATCACAGTACAGGTCCAGATGCTAAACTCTCAAAATTCATTGCCATTGGGTCACTATCCCATAGCTACCTAAGCAACCTTGTAAAACACAACTGTGTCAAACAGTTATTTAAAGCACATGAATCTTGAGCTCATACAATTTAAATCTGGCAAAAGACTTCAATTTTGTTAAGTCTACAATATTGTGTGTTAAATGCTGCTACTTTGGGCCACTTGTACACTATCTGTCATGACACATCAAACATTAGAATAATTGGCTACTTTATTTTGCTGTTATTTGAGTATATTCTTTGTCCTGCTCTGGCAGACAAACCCCATTCATGTTTATTAACAGTACATCACTACCCCAACTTTTACCTTTGATTTAATTAATGAAGTTAAAACAGTTAAAAGCAGGATCCAAACATCTTTTGTAATA
Organism: Nesogale talazaci; assembly: GCA_004026705.1. Taxonomy (NCBI): domain Eukaryota; kingdom Metazoa; phylum Chordata; class Mammalia; order Afrosoricida; family Tenrecidae; genus Nesogale; species Nesogale talazaci. The sequence continues at coordinate 59,198 of PVJH01007577.1, read as the reverse complement.
TGTAGATATAAAGGCTACCTTTTGGAATATAAAGGAAACAATATATTTCCTTGAAGAGCGCATAGGCTGATCAAGAAGAAAAGTACTTGAACTGTTCAAGTAAGCCAAGTCCCTTAATTCACTATTCTTGTCTATTTATAATGGCAGGGGAGCACAGACTGATGGAGTACTCCTTATTGTGAGAACTAATCAATGCACATTCTAGGGGGGGGGGCGGGGTGAGGTATACGTTGTTCCCTGAAGACCAGTGGGGCCAAAATTGTGGGGAAGAGTGGGAGGCATGTTGTAATGAGAAGGGAGTGGAGTAGGTACATACATGGTGGTAGAACTTGGCAATGTGTGCTGGGACTCAGTAGTAATGAAGTTGATGCAAGCACGCAACCTGTGGCAGAGCTGGGAAGGGGAGATATGAGTGATTGGTGATAGGAAACCTGTCATTCTAAAGAGGGAAGCTTTTAGAATTTTAATTGAGATTACATTAAGAAACTGAAGATTTAGGGTCATCAAATGTAGCTGTTGCTGCACTAACTGTGTACCCAAGAGGGAAGGATAGTATTGACTATGGACTGAGATCAGAGCAGGTGCACACTTCTTTCCTTCCATGCCCTGTTGTGTATATTCTGGCAGTCAGAATTCTGGGCATTGGTTCTCTCATTTTGAAATTAGGTGTAAAAAACTAAGTGACACAGTTTTAAAGAGATAAGATAGTTGATATCGTTTACCATGATCTCTTTTCATTAGTTCTTTTATTTTTCTAGTGGTTCCATTAACCTGTGTTGTTTTGCAATGTTTTCTGAAAAATTTGTTCTCTGGTATTCTTCCTTCCTGTAGGATTCAACTCCATTGACTTTAAATAATATCGGTATTTTGTTGGCTTCTCAGTCTACATCTCTAAGAACCCATTCTCTGCAGCTTCTTTTTCATATTTCCTGCTTCCCATTGGTCATCTCCATGTAATATTACTCCAAAGTCAGTTAGAGCTCTCTAGGCCTAAAGGAACAATGGTCTTAGCCATTTCACACCCCTTTCCTGGTCAATCGAGGAGCCCTTGTGGTGTAGTGGTTATTCAGTGGGCTGCGCACTGTCAGGTCAGTAGTTGAAACCACCAGCCATTCCTCAGAAGAAAGATGAAGCTTCTTAATGCAGTCAAGAGTGACAGTCTTGGAACCTCACAGGGGCTGTTCTAGCCTCTCCTACACGGTTGCCTTGAGTTAGAATCGCCTCAATTTTGCTTTTCTCTGCCATCCTACTTCCCTTTCTGGATCTTCTTTTTCAGATAATATGATGATCAGTCTAGTCAAAGCAAAACAAACAAAAAACCAAATAATAGATACTCTAAGTACTTTCTAGAAAGGGCCCTAAAAACCCAAGCTGAACCATTACCCTGGAGTAACTTCTGACTTAGACCAGCCCTTTTTAGAGTTTTTAAGACTATACATCTTTACTGGAGCCTCACCTTTCTCCTAAGGAGAAGCCGATGGGTTTGATCCGCCAACCTGTGGGTAGCAACACATCACCAACCAACAGCACGGTCTTTTGAAAGGGTCCTGCTGTTGTTTGGTGCCATCAACTTCTCGCTCCTAACAGCATGTCCAAAGTATGTGGGACAAAGGCTTGCCATCCATTGCCTCTAATGAAGCATTCTGGCTGTGTTTCTTCCAAGACAGGTATGTTTGCTCTTTGAGCCTATGGTGCTTTTAATATTCTTTACCAACCCTATAGTGAAAATGCATTGATTTTTCTTTGGTCTTCCATATTCTATGTCCATCTCTCACCCACATACGATAAAATCCTTTTCCTCTCTCCCTGCCATCAAGTCAATCATAAGGAGCCTATAGGACAAGGTGGAAGTGGCCCCCTGATTTCTGAGATTTCTCCGTTTACAGGAGTGGAAAGCCTATCTTTCTTCCATGAAAGGGTCATAGCTGGCTTAAAACCTAAAACACTCAACTGCTCACTGAGGTTGGTGGTATGAACCTCGCTGGAGGCACTTTGAAGAGAAGGCTGGCTCTCTGCTTCAAACGATCACAGCTTGGACTATCCTGAGGCATGCAATTCTGTTTTAAAAGATATATGGTTGACACGAGTCAGAGTCAGCTATATGGCAATTGGTTTTTAACTGCTCCCTTTCTCTCACTCCCCTCCAATAGTCTTCTAACACACACACACGCACACGTGTTGTTACTTCCCAGGTTCTATAAATTCTGTATTTCTCTTTTAGAAATGCCCTGAATCCATTTTTACTATTTTCGTCATGCTTATTTTCTTTTTTACTCTACCTGGAGTTCTTTATCTTCCCACGTAGAAATGAGATCGCTAAGGGAAGAAGCAGGAGTAGAAAACAGAAGGTCCAAATGGTGAGCCTTTGAAGAAATGTATAGTGCTTCAGAAGAAAGAAAGAAAATCGGGAATTGGAATTGGGAATTGGGAGGAAAAATTAGGGATCATGTTCTCTTTAAATCCAATTGGAAAGCTCTTTTATTCTAAGATAGAAAGGATGACTATCTCATGGAAATGCTTCTGATATCCGGTATGAGGTCTTAGGAGATCCTGCGGATTCAGTATGCTGGAGGGCACTGGCGAGGTAATAAAGTGGTTCATGTGGAGTAAAGGAAGCTTAAGAAGAAATGGGATGAAAGGGATTAATTTTATTTTTAATCCACGTATTCACCAGCCCCGATAGTTAGTTGCTAGGTGGTATCTGCAATCTAAAATAATGTTTTCCACTGTTTTTTTTTTTTTTAAACAGAGGACAGAATGATGAGGAAAAACTAATAAAACCATAACTCTAACAGAAGATAATTAAGTGTGAGATAGATTCTAATAGCCTCACATGTAAGAATACATTTGCATTTTATTGTGGGTGTGTTGGAAACCATTGGAAAATTTTCTCAAAAGATTGATATGATCTGATTTTCAGTTTGATAGATACTCAGTGCTTTCTGGAAAATATTCAGGAGGAGGGTAAAGGGTGCAGACAGAGAAGCACACAGAGGTCATTGCTGCATTCTTGGTGAGAGATGGTGACGAACTGAATTAGACCCTAGTCACTAGCGTGACTAACCTTGGAGAGCAGGCAGTTTAGCAGGTGTTTTGATGACATTTCTGAAAGATACTGAGGATGGATTTCATGTGAAGACAGGAAGTGGGGTTTACATTGAGACAGAGAAATTAACGCTTGGTATTCACATTCTTTCTTTTCTCCGTTCTCTACAACGCATTTAACCTGTCCCTTCTTAAAAGGTAGCAATTATGACCATTTAGGTAGGGCAACAGGATTTTCCCTTTTGCTTTTAAGAAGGATTTAGAAACAAGCAAAAGCTATGAAAAGGTGGGGTCTCAGGTCTTAAAGCCTTGTCTCCAAGCAAGCAGTCACCTAAGTGAGATGTCAACCTAATCCCACACGCAAGAAGTGCACCATCGTCAGTGAGTGGAGGACTGTCAATTCTACACTCTGAAGTCAGAGGGAATAGTGTCAGAGCCTACATTGTGGGAATACGGTTTTTGACGGGTATGAATGGCAGTGGACTACATAGGAAATAAGCTTCCCGTGGTCTCCCTCCATCCACAACTGAGGGCTGGGTAGAAGGCAGTTACTGAAAACAGTGCATTGATGAGATGAATATGGAAAAGTCAAAGGCATAAAATCTGGCTTGAACAGTTAAAACTTTGTCAATTGATCCCTCCTCTGATGCATGCTGGACCTGATCTGGTTTTCAATGTTTTCTGTATTTTTTTTGTTCTTATTAGAGTGTATCTCAGAGGTATAATGTGATTTTTTTTGAAGTTGTTATATGTTTTCCTGTTTTATGGTATATTAAATCTGGGATTGATGAATTTATAGGGACAGCACATAAAATAAGTCTTTGGGATTGGAGGGATACAGTGGTAGGCAGGGTTTTAACAGGGGAATATTGCAAATGAGTCCAGGAAGAAAAATAATTTTTGGAAACTAAGTGTGGCAGCAATTGTATAATTCTGATTGATGTGATTGAACTATTGAATGATATATATGTATTAACTCCCAATCAATGATAAATGATAGAAAAAAGAAGAGTTCCTGAAAAATGTCACTATCTTTACATCCATTTTTCATAAAGTTTTGAACCCCCTCATAGAAGTCTGAATAAATGAATACAAAGAAATTAATCAGTTTAACTTGGGGGAATTCAAATAACTCATTGCTGTTGAGTCAATTGAAACTCACAGTGATGCTAGGTGGCATTTCCACAATTGCAGATCTTTATGGGAGCAAACTGCCTCATGTGTTTCCTGTAGAGCAGCTCATGGGTTTGCCTTACTACTTCTGCTATTAGCAGTCCAACACCTAATCCATAGTGCCTAACACAAGATCAGGGCTTCTTATCATGGAGAAAGAAGGGGAGGAAGAATGGACACTGACATTCCAAAGTTGGCTGCTGATGATCCTGCCAGGTTGTAAAACATTAAATGAAGCCAACGACAGTCTATGTTTTAAAGATCACTAAGGAGACATTTAGAGATATTCAAAAAAGGAAGGAAAAAGTAAAATGTTTAAGGAGGTGAGCTTAGGTAGGTGAGAAGCAAGATAGTGTAATAGAATGATGAGCTATCAGATAAGACCTGTAAAATGGATATGGGAATGATTATTTCTAGACTTCTCTCTAAATTGCTATTCCAACTACAACAATAACAAGTAATCATCAGAATCCTGGACAACCTCAGAAAGGTGAAGGAAGTAAAAAAGAAAACTATCCTGCCTAAGCAAAGGCAAACCCATTGCTGAACTATTGAATGGATAGCTGGTACACCTTCTCCACAGAGGGAAGGACAAAATAGAAAAGAAAGCCAAGATGGGGAGGGCTGGCACTCAGATAAATGTGGAGCAAGAGTACCAGAACTCCTGCCTTGAAAGTAAAGGCTGAGAGAGGCTTCTTAGATCAAGAGTAGGTATGGATAATGCAAGAAGAAGTTGAAAGGGAGCATTATCTTTTTTTGGCATTACTGCCCTCTGGTGGTAGTGGGAGCTAGCCAGCGCTGCTCCTGAGAGCCACCACTGGATTTAAACCATCAAGCCCACAGGCCACAGTCCCGCACTCAACCACTTCTGCCACCGGGGCTCAGCCGAAGGGGAGCATGATAGCACATGTCTCTCTATGTAACTATTTCTAAAGGCCATGTGGTGTGGAACACTAAATGGATCTTGTCCAATGTATTTTCCTCCTCTGCATACGCTAGTATGTTCCATGCCCTCCTTGCTTCCCTCCTCATCAATTTCTCCTCTTCCCTCACAACCCAACTAAATGACAATTTCCTTTGTACTAAACCACAGTGTCCGTTTGTGGGTCATACCACCCTGGGGTGGGTGCATGAGTGATCTGGTGGGGGGGGTGGTGAGCTGTGAAAGCTGACAGGTGGGCTTTCGTACAAAAGTTTTTAATCATCAGGGAGGTGCTGAGTAATCTATTGTCTGAAAAGGGGATGGTAGGCCAAATATGTTTGGAAACTTGGGGTCTAACTCCTACCATCCAAGTACAGAGTTAGGCTTTTCGCCTCTCACCCCATCCCTTGCCCGGGTCTCCCTACTGCTTATTTTCACCTACATTCTCACTTGGGTCTCACTTTAAATTCCTTGGCAGGCAGGAGCTATGCTTTACTCATCTTTGCATTCCCCAGACACTCCACATTCAATTTATGAGAATCGGCGAGAGAATATGAGCTAGATAATAGGATCATGTTTATATACCTGGTGAGGGGCAGGTAGAGGAGCAGGCATGCTTCCTGGCCCTTATTAACTTCCCTAATACACCCACATAATTGTGGGTACCATCTCTGAGTTCTGAGTGGCCATTGCAGCAGAGAATCGAAGCGAGCAGAGAGGCGGAGTGTTGAGAGAATGTAAAGAAAGGATAACAAAGGCATGTTGGATCTCTGCCTTGTGGCAATTGACCTTGGACTGGTGGGAAGATGGATTCTCTTTCTTCCTGTGTCATCAGAGGAGAGCAGAGGGGAGCTGCCTCCCTTCTCATAGCAGCTGAGTGGTTCCTCCTGGTGACATCTCACCAGCACTTTCAGCAGGAGAGCTGGGGCTGGAAAGACATGAGGATGAAAAGTCCTAAACTACACTCCACAGGTCTTTGGCATGGAGATGAGATGATGACTCAACAGGAATCCTGCAAGAATGTAAGCATTGTTCCATCCATGGCCCCACTGCCCATGAAGACAATTTCCTGGAAAGCATGCATGCCCTCTCTTTGTTACCAAAATGAATCAATCAATTTGATTCAAGACATCTTCTAAGTTTATGTACATCATGTTCAACCTTCATCTCAAAAATTATTATCTAAACTTTAATAAATTGAGAGTAGTTTCCTAAATTACTAAACTGCTACTCAAGTTATTAAGTCTGTTGTGTTTGAAAAACAAATCAATTGCAGCTTAGCGGTTCCAGCTCAGTAATTTCCCAAAGACCCTGATCTGCACCTTGCCCCAGGTACTGTTTCATTCTTTGTACCTGGCAATTCCTCTCTGTTTAAGCCTTTGAAACCTGAGCCTTGTACCTTTTCTCTGTAACTACAAAGTCTCAGAAGGACAGGTGAAACTCAGGAGTTAACCACCTGAGTAATTTCTTAATTGAAGCCTCACAGCTATTTTCCATAGTGCATTGCATCCTTAGTTGATGCTTTAGTAAAAAAAAGCACCTTATTTTCTTTAAGCGTGGATCTAGCTATTTATTTCCACATGTATTTAGATGGTTTTAAGGCTTGATAATGAGACGTGATGCTTAGAATTTGATCGTGAGGGCTTGTGAGTTCTGCCTCCTCCAGATACAACAGATTATATCTTGACAGTCACATTGCTATAAGATGGACAGCAATGGCAATTTATTTCACCTGATGCTGGAAACGCATATTTCAATTTGAAAAGGAAAGCCACAGTGATTTCGGAAGGGTTTTCTTTTGGAATTTAAGAGGCACAATCCACAAACCTGTTTTTCCAGAAGCGAGAACAAGACAAGAATAAACTTTCAATGGTGGTCTTTAGAATGAGGTACAGATGATGTTTTAAAAATTGTTTTCTTTGATTGTTTCTGCCTTCAGAAGCAGAATGAGCAACCTTAATTTCTCTTTACCTGTGCAGAAAAATTACATGTAGAAGTCTAGGACTTGTGGCAAATAGTTTTCCATATTTTCAAGACTGAAGCAGGACCTTTTTTTGAATCTGTTCTTGGGCAATCCCTTAATGTCGTAATATACTCGTGTAATTTGACACTCAGAATTTCTACTGAGGCTCTTGGTTGAATTTCTGTTTTTGAAAAAATTGAAATTTTCTCTGTGGAGAGACATTCTTAGAGATGGCTCAGAAACCATCTTGACAGCTAGCTAGACGATTTAGAAACTCCTTTGAAAATCTTGAAAACCACAAAACCAAGTTTGCTTCTTAATAGGTGCTATTATTTGCCACCAAATATACTGATTTCCACTTCTGAAGTTCTTATGGCATCTGTAAGGAACATAGGGTATATTTTTAATAGTTTTTTAAATCACCATTACAAGGTGCCATGACACATAGAATATTTTTCATAGAAATAGAATACTGCTCATTTTTGCTGGATGAGCCTCCTGGTAAGTCTAATGATGGTAAGAATAATGATGCTATGTGTGGAGTTCTGGGTGAGGTTAGGGCATTCTTTAAGATACTCTACATATAAAGATATAGGATTTTTGTCACATCCTAACATAATATATAATCAGTACTCAGATGTCATATAATTAAGGAGAGAGCATGGAAATACACAATTTCAATAGGAAAGAAACTCCACTAGCAACTATTGTGTATTATTATTACCTATAGTTTACATATAATATCAAGAATACCAAAATCCTCACCAGTGAACCAAGAGACAGCATCATGAAAATCGAGGAAAGATGGAAGTTGTCAAGAATGGCTTTGCTTGGATCCACAGTCAATGCTCAAAGAAGCAGCAGGCAAGAGATCAAAGGACACATTACATTGGATGAATCTCCTGCCCAGGACTTCTTTGAAGTGCTGCAAACAAGGATGTTACTTTGAAGCGTGAGGGGCGCCGGGCTCAAGCCAGGACATTTTCAATCCCTCATAAACACATGTGGAAGTTGAACCAAGCAAAACGAATGAAGAAGAGATGCCTTTGAATGGTGGTGCTGGCGAGGAACATTGAGGGTTCCCAAAGAGCAAGCAAATCTGTCTTGGAAGATGAACCGCAAGAATGCTCGTGAGAAGCAAGGATTCAACGACTTCATCTCACCTGCTTTGAACATGTTATCAGGAGAGAACAATTCTTGGAAAAAGACATCATGCTTGGTAAAGCAGGGGCAGTGCAAAAGAAGACGGCCTTGGGCAATGTGGATTGGCATGGTGAAGGAAACAATGTGCCCACGTATAGCAATGATGGGCAGGATAATCCAGAACAACACAGTGTCTTATTCTGTTGCACATAGGACCACTTCTTGAGTAGGAATAACTTAACCACACCTAGCAACACTATAACTTGAGTAATTTGAACAAGTACAGGCTAATTTTATCTCAGTCTATGTATGGCAACAAGGAAAATGATCATAGGCTTCACTTGCATATGTACAGAAGGCATACCAGTAAGGAATTAAATACCATTGAAAATAAAAGTGTATGACTACTTCTAACACCATTCTGAAGGATGAACTTATGAGGGTATGGAAAACACTACCCCTACAAAAATCAAAGAAACATTTATTCTACAAAAATGTCAAAATCTGAGGGCTGAGCCCTGGTGGCATAGTGATTGTGCACGGGACTGCGGCCCACTGGGATGGAGGTTCAATTCCAGCAGCAGCTCTACAGGAGCAAAGGCTGGGCCTCCTACTCCCACCACCAGAGGGCAGTGATGCCCCAAAATCTAAAAAGAAAAAAAAAAGTCAAAATCTGAGCCTCAGCATATTCTCCAACTAGTTCCACATACTTCGGGAGGTAGTGTTTGCATCTGTCCACCCTTTCCCCAAAGAATTCGATGTTCTTCCATTCACACCAAATCAAGGACTCAGATTGTGGTTCTTTTACAACTTTCTTGTGTTTGGGGGAGAAAAAGAAACCTAAGGGACAAAATTACAGCTATAGACAGAGTGAGGTAAGATTTCCCAATGAAATTCTCATAGAAAACTCTTGATTCCCTATAAGAAAGAGCAGGTGAATTTTTGTGATGCACCACAAAAATTCCTCATTATGCAACTAATTTCTGTCCTTTTCCTCACCACGGAATTTTAAGTTTTCTTAAAATGCCTGTGAATAGTAAGCCCCCTTCTTTATCTTTGTCCTTGTCCTCGTCTTTTTCTTTATCCTTTTTCCTTGTAGAAAATCGACCAGTATTACTCCTTTGGAATTCCATAACCTTCTGAGAGGACCTCTATGCTTTGCTTTGAATTTAACTGGTCCTGTGAGTCTCTTCAGAAGTCATCATTTTGATTGGATCTTGCTCTTTGAAGAGTATTGGTAAATTCAAGACTTGACCATGGTTATGATTCATCTTCATTAGCCGAAAAGATTCATGGAAATATCAGTTCTTCAAGCTAGCTGATAGCTGCTCAACATTTTGCTTAGTTGAGTGAGATCTTTTAGTATTTTGAGTTAGAGTAGGTATGACCTCAATGGTAACTCTATTGTCTTCTTGGACCTGCTTCTGAACTCAGCCCACAGTTCGTTCTTTTATTAAGGTTGATATCTTCCCTACGTCTTTAAGAAATTCCAGTTCTTCGTCGTAACACTTGATTCATCTAAAAACTGTTGTTTTTGATGAGACTGCATTCTTGTCAGCTTGATGTAAAGTTTCATTGATTTGGGAAGGTGTCCACTTACATTTTATTAAAAAAATTATATCAAGCCGAATACTTTGGACTGAATTCGCTAGGTATTTTTGGATATCCTTTTGAAAATTCTTTGTCCCAATTCAAAATTTCTTGGACATGCACAGCTATATAAAAAGCTCTCACTGGCAGTAGGTCAATTCTGGGATCCTATTGCACAGACTAGGACTGCCCCAGTGCCTTCCTGAGATTGTACCCCTTTATGGAAGTAGAAAGCCTCTTTTTACACCTGTGCAACAGCTGGGGGTTTTGAACAGCTGACCTTGCTGTTAGCAGCCCAAGATATAGCCACTGAGCCACCACGCAGCTATCCACATAAGGATTGATAGTGTCTCCATGGGTACCTAGCTTAAACATGGTATGAATGCCACAGAATGTCCATAGTATCCTAAATGTTTTGTTTCGTTATTAACCCTTATGATCCACGTTATTGTGCTCCAAGCAGGATCATACAGATGTAACTGGAAACTATAGTAGGTGCTTTCCTTTTTTGTACACTTTAAGTATGCATTTTCTAAAGAAACAGTAATTTTAAGTGTGGTTAGGTTTGGTCATGGGTGAATAGTTCAGAGAGGGGGTGGAAAAGAAGCCCCTTGGGACATCTTGATTTAATTTACAAGCTTGAATTTAAATAAAAATGTGTAGGAACTAACCTGTATTTAAATGGGATGGGAATGAATGATTATCTGTTGTAAAACCCAAAATACTATGTTCCAGCATAAAAATATACATACCATGCTGTTACCATACTTTGATAACTTTTTTTCAAGGAAAGTTAATATTTGCAGTAAAATTCTTGTAAAGAATCTTTAGTTTTATTATTGAAATTTATTATTGACATTTATCTCAAGACTCATACTTCATTATATTTTCTGGGTCCTTTAAAAAATGACCATTATTTAATAGTATTAAAGACCTAAATTTAAGTTGCTTACTCTTCAGCATCATTTCTTCAGTTAAGATAATGTACATCTGTATCTGAGTAGCATTATAGTTTATTCCGGAGTTCTGGTGGCAGAGTGGGTTACTCATGGCACCTCTTCGAGCTGCAACACCCAAGGTCAATGACTGAGAAGATAAGGCATTCTACTCCTTATCTTGTGGCAACTCACAGGGGAAGGTTTACTCTCTCCTATAGGGCCGCAATGAATCAGAATTGCACTGCTATCAGTGAGTTTGAGTGGCTTTTCTAGGTATGCACAAACACACACATTTATATTTTATTTGGTTTTCTTTTATTTCTACTTTAAAAAAAAAACAATTTTTTTAAAAAAACCTTTAACTTGCCTTAAATACAATTTCCCCAGAGTATATCATCATAGCATGTTTGATTTCTAATGCTGGGAGCAATCTGAGAGATCAATTGTTTCAACTGACACCAAATGAATAAGAAAAGGGTTCAAAGCATGTGAATGCTATGCTTTAGATTTGGTTTCCTATCTCTACATAGCTATATAACCAACTTTTGAAATATAGCCGGTTTATGAGTTTAGAACAAGATGCATGTCCTCCCTAACTCTTTAATTCATTGGAAAAACTAACAAGGAGGAGAATCTGGTGTGTGTGAGATGCACCTTGGTCTGACCTGGTAATTAAGCACTTGCTTCTAACCAAAAGGTTGATAAATTGGCCTCAGCAGCCACTTTAGGGAAGAAAGCAGCTTCCACACAAATTACAGCCTCCTGCTCGGTCCTGGAGGAGTTCTCCGAAAGCCAAAGTGGTAGGTCCTCTTTGACGCCCTTGTAGGGTTGCCGTGAGTTAGAATCCATTCCACAGGTTTGGTTTGGGGTGTAACTGTCCTGAAAAAAAGCTCTCTGTGGTTTGAAGTAGACTCAATGGCAGCAAGTATATGTGTGTGTTTTCTTCTTTTGTTTTGTCGACTACAACTCGTCATCTTGAACATACAGTATTAATTTAAAGTAACATTAAACCTTTTGTAAAAATCTACTATGTGCCTGTTGTTGTTGTTGTTGTTGTTTTTAAGTTGCCTGTTCATATTCTATATGTTTATGCTTTGGTTAGATTACGATGATGCACTCTTAAATTTATTTTATTTTTGCATATGTTTTGCTTTGTAACTTTAAAGACATTTTTTATATATTCCAATTGTGCTCTCATGAGGAGGATCTCTCATTTTTTGAGATATGAAAATATCTTCCTTCTTTTTTGTTTAATTTTATTTTGTCTCTTCCTTTCCAGTGTCTTTTTCTTTAAACTCCTACATGCAATTGGATTTCTCTCATTCTTGAAAAATCAAGAACATTTCCCCTGGACTCTGACAGCCTATCTTTAGCTTTCTGCCCATCTCTCTCTCTTTAAGCATAAAAATAACCTCCCCCACACGGGGCTGTCCAGACCCTTGTTAACCCTCTGCGCTCTGCTTTCTCTGCCCGTTAGTCATATGCAGCACACCTCATCACTCTTCATGTCTCTGAGGCATTTAGTCCTTTTGTGCATTCTCCACTCTTGAAATCGCTGTTCCATAATTTCTATAACTAGTCCAATGTACTGTTTTTTTAGCCTTTCTGATACGTATTTTGCCTTGATTTCTCTTGTCCTCTCAGCTTTTTTTCCTGTTCCATTTTTCAGACCACAGAATTTCACCCTTTCTCTCATTTCTGTTGTCTTCCTGCATAAATTTACCTCTAGGCAAGCCACTTCAAAATATCTATCTTCTGATAACATTTTCTTCTTTCCAGAACCCTAGTAATTTATTTCTGCTCTTTACTTAGCAAAGCAACCACCTACCTCCCACCTGAAGCATGCGTGGAAATCCTTAAGACACACATTTTTTCCGTAACAATCACCTCTTTCACTTTCTCGGTATTTTCCTTTCTCAAAGTTGGTAACCTTGTCAGGCTGTGCTTTTTCTTTTCCCCGAACACCTAAATGCAATCATCCATCAACATCTACCGATGTAAACTTCCAAATACAATTTTTACTTGTCTGATGTCCTCACAATCACCTCTTATTTTAATTCCAGGATCGTTTATCTTTTCTACTTGCCCAGAGTCTTAGTCAGTATTGATAGTGACAGAATTGAAAGCCAGTTCTCCCTGACTCGATGTTTTTCCACCATACTAACTACACTACTTTTTTTTTGTATCAGCAGCAAGTTGCATATTAAACTCAAGATGTGGAAGCAGTCTCAAAATTATTTTGAAAGTGATATTTATGAAGAATGACAAAATAATCATTTTGTAGTTTAACTGTTTACAAAATGGTGGACATCAAGTTTTTGAAAGTGTGAACTAATCACTGTCACCTCCAAGAATTCAGTCATATATCAATATCAGACTATATACACATATTTTTTTTTCATGGAAGACATCAGATTCATATATTCCTTACAAGTAGTCCTGGTGGAGCAGTGTTTAAGTGCTCCTTTGCTAACAGGAAGTTCTGAGGTTGGAACCCAGCAGCCACTGCAGGGAGAAGGATGTGGCAGTCTGTGTCCATAAAGATTGCAGCCTTGCCAATTCCTTGGGGCAGTTCGGCTCTGTGCTGTGGAAATCACCATGACTATAAATTAGATCAATGGCAGTGGGTATATACAAGAAACTTGTGGAATCCCTTTGATCATCCTGTCAGGGACAGAAACATCAGCCAAAGAAACCAGCATGAGTTAGATCACTGCCTCCAAGAAACTCAAGAGTCTCTTGGGAGAGGTGGACATAGGACAAAAGGAAGGCTGATTGGAAAGGGGGAAGCCCAGACAGGAAGTTGGAAGAGAGAGTACTGGTGCTGTGAGGGGATTGCAAAAAAATGTATTTAAATTTTTGAATGAAACTACCCCCCCCCCCAGCCGTAGACTTTAATTCATACTACAATAAACAAACAAGGATGCAGTTTAACAGATTGCACTTGGGGTGACATGAGTCATTTCTCACTAATATTGACTATATATAATCATTCAGAGACTAAATTTTTATGAAAGCAGGCAACCTTAGCTGTCTCCCAAGGTGCTCTCTCTATAAAGCAATATAACTGCAAAGAGTTCTGAAAAAACACCATGCAGAAAGCTTCCCATGAATCTGAACCGTGAGCAAAGGAGAGTCTGACAGCCAGATAATTGGGCGATTTTAGAAGGGAACACAACTCACTAAAAATAAGGACTGAGAAAGTGGAGGGTTTGGTACTTTACTAGGGTACCTGGGAGATCACGGGGCATATTAGGGAGAAGAATCACTGAAGCCTATGTGCGTACTCTAAGGCCCGCCGGAGTAGATGAGAGGGCGAGAGATGCAGCCAAGGAATTCCCTAGGGGACCAGTGAAACAAATTGCTGGGTGAAAGGGAAAGGTCACGAGAACTCTGCCTAAACTACCGACTTGGCCAAGAAGCATGACATGAGAACAAAACCTCAGCAACCCTGTTCTGCAGAGTCCTCCACACGCTACGGATGAGCATCTGATGTCTGTATCTGTCTTTTCTTTTACAATGCAGACATGGGATGTAGAGTTGGAAAGATCCGCAGAATCTTGGGCTGAAACTTGTCTATGGGAACATGGACCCGCAAGCCTCCTTCCATCAATTGGACAGAATTTGGGAGCACACTGGGGAAGGTAATTTCATGTGCGACTTTTGCGCTGTGCAAACATGTTCATACTCATTCATCTTTTAAAATTTTCGGAGACTTGCTGCCTAAAAGGAAAGTAAGTAATCACAACACAAACAATAAGTATTAGGTAGGATAGTGATTAAGCAGGGTTTTAGACTTTGGCTTTAAGTAATTGATCTAGTATTAGTAAAGCAATTCACCATAGATAAATATTTAAAACAAGCTATTTACACAAAATGTATCTGTCTTAAACTTTATCAATGTAATTATCTAGATTTGGCTATAACATTTTTTTTTTGTCTAACTTTGTTTGCTTTCTGTGACTTCCTGCTGTGAAATAGGTACAGGCCTCCAACATTTCATGTGCAAGCATGGTATGATGAAGTGAGAGACTTCAGCTACCCATATGAGCATGAGTGTAATCCATATTGCCCCTTCAGATGCTCCGGTCCTGTCTGCACTCATTATACACAGGTGTGTTTGGGGCGACCATGTTCCTCTTGGTTGAGTTAATGTCATCATGTGAGAATGTAAGTTCCTGAAGATGAGTCTTATGTCACTTGCTACGAGTATTTAAAAAATACAAATTATATAAAGTTCTTGATTTATATAGACCAGGTTTATCCATGTATCTATACAGAGTAACGGTAAGAAAAATAATGTCAAATATCTAATTACAAAGATGTTCTTATATGACATTATACAGGAAACATTTTTTATATGGTCCCAGGAGTTGTGTCTGGAGAGAAAGGTGCTAGTAGTGTTTATTATTTTGCAACTACATGTTGCAATGACAGTATTTGTGCATGATGGCATTTATCTTTTCTCTAAATATTCAGTGCTCACATTTTCCATTGGATCTATACTAAACCCCTAAGCCAAACAGTTGATTTAAGAAGATAAAGTTCTTGAGTGTTTCAAGTTTCTGTCATTTCTGGAATTTTGCAGCAGATAGACTGTTATGTAAGTCTTTCCAAGTGACCAGAGGAAGTTCAGCAGGAATTGCCTACTGGCCAGTGCACAGCAAAAAGATTATTGTACATACGGAATTTGAAAACCTACATTTTTGCTCCCGTTGTCCTATTTGAGATGTGCAATGCTCTTCCTTAGTTTATCAAGTTTCTGCATAAAATGTGATTGCATGTTAGTTTGTAAAAATGTAGTCTTGAATTTATTTGGTGAATTTTTATTTCAACAATGTTGCATTTTGTGGCCAGTAGAGTTATTTGACCAATAAGTCTTTTAAAAATTGAATTAAGGATGCTCAGCCTGTCAGGAAAAGATATCCTTTATATCATGACCTCATTTATTCGGAAGATTCTCAGAATAAATTTATTCTGCTTGGTTCTCAAGTTCAGCTTTTGTTCATTTTCTCTCAGATTGTTGTTCTCTGATTTTGTCCCACCAGGGATTTCTGAGCTTCTCTCCTCTTTAATGCAGGTGGTGTGGGCAACGAGCAGCAGAATAGGTTGTGCCATTAATTTGTGTCACAACATGAACATCTGGGGGCAGATATGGCCCAAAGCTGTCTACCTTGTGTGCAATTATTCCCCAAAGTGAGTAAATTTCATGATATTTTCATTTAGTAGCAACATGAAAATCATTCAAATTCAAAATTTTTCTCATTTTATATCATATTGTTGAGACAAATACACAATGTAAGTTAAGTTTACTTAACAGGAAAACAGTTCTCACTTGCTTAATGCATAAAATCAATACCTAATAGGAAGATTAAAAAACATGATCTTTGCAAAGAAATGAGTCATATATTTAAACCTTTGGTTTTATTTTTATTGTTTTTTGGGGGCATCACTGCCCTCTGGTGGTCGTGGGAGCTACCCAGCCTTGCTCCTGGAGAGTCGTTGCTGGATTTGAACTGCCAAGCCTGTGGGCCGCAGTCCCGCACTCAATCACTCAGCCACTGGGGCTCAGCCGCACTTTAGTTTTATTTATTATGCTTTTATACCCTAAAAATATTTAGTAATTTTTATTTATTGAAGTTTAGCAATTTTAGATTAATTAAGAAATATATTTTCACCTATGTGAAGACTATATGAATGATGTCATTCAAAATATTGTATAGTTGAACAGAGAGTCAAATGTCGATCTAACATACCTATGTACATTATATATGTATGTCAAATGTAAATCTAACATGACTATGCACAAAAAGGCTCTATCAAATAGCTTGTTTTTATAAAATTCAATTTTGTAATTTTTAACAATATGTATACTGAAAGATAGGAGCCACAGTGGTGTAATTGTTATGGGTTCAGCTGCAAGCTTCAAGGTCGGCAGTTGAAAACAACTAGCTGCTCTGTGGGGGGTGGATGAGTGTCAACCCCCATGCAGAGTTAGTCTCAGAAACTCACCGGCCACTTATAATCTGTCACCGTCCACCCCATGGCAATGAGTTTTCATCCTGAGTTATACATTCCCCAAAGAATAAGTCGGTAATCTGCAGTAAGCCAAAGAAAACAAAAGATCTCATAATGAAAACCAGTCATTATTTGGAAGATTTTCATATAGAGGTATTTACAGCCGCTTAGAAATTATGCTAACAGATTACCTATTAATAGAGTGGATTGTCTTTTTCAGGGGAAACTGGTGGGGCCATGCCCCTTACAAACACGGACGGCCCTGTTCTGCTTGCCCACCTAGCTTTGGAGGGGGATGCAGAGAAAACCTGTGTTACAAAGGTATGTGGTATTGTTATTTTTCATTGCGTGAGAGTCCGTCTGTGTGTCCTCCTCTCTATTCCAACTTTTCAGTCTATTTTCCCCTTTCCAAGTTGCTAGTGGCTGACTCAGCGTGACCTGATGTGTAACAGAAATAAATGTCACCCGGTCTGGAACTATTTCCACGACGATTCGTATCATGAGCCCATAGACAACCTTATGGATTGCTACAGAACATTACCTTTTCTCTAGGAACCCCACAGGCCTGTAGGTTAGATATTCGGCTAACCACAAAGGCAGCAGTTCAGACCCACCAGTGGAGCCTGACTGCTTCCTTAAAGATTTGCAGTCTTGGAAGCCCTATCCAGGGTACTATGGGTCAGTATTGACATTGGGTTTAATGGGGATGTTTTACTTAACGTTTGCCTTCCTCTCACTTTCTATTTCCCTGTTCAAAGTTCTGAATTTCTAGACACAAATATAAAGGGTGGAACATGATAATGGACACCTAAAAAATATGTCACTGTCAGGCCCATAATTTAGGTCAATTTGAGAAAAAAATTCAGTCATTTATTCTCTGGATTAAGTTTCTATGCATCAGATTCCTTCTTAAAGAACAAAAAATCAAATGTAAATGGATATTGTAGTAAAGTAGCAACAGCATCTCACTCATTTTAGACCATTGTGTGTGTGTGTGTGTGTGTGTGTGTGTGTAGTTGGACATGTGATCTTCTTCAAAATATTTAGTGTATAATTTGATTTGGAAACAAACTGCTGATATCTTGGTTTCATTTGATCATCAGCTTTCATGGTATCAATATGAAAACCAAATACTGATAACAGACTGATATTTTTAAATAAGTTTGTACTCCAGTGAATATTAGCCAAACACCAGCATGAATGAATCAGAGACCCAAAAGTTTTTATGTATATTCCATATACACTAGCACAGGACATGAAGTGATCATTTTTACCCACACTATTGCTAAATGCAGTATTGATTTGTCTAGTTTTAAATGCTAAATACACTTGTGTTACATTGTTATTAGGAAGGTTTGTGTAGATGTAAGACTCATGTCTCTTCAATCTGTTTTCTGTAACAGAAGGATCAGACAGATATTACCCTCCTCAAGAAGAAGAAACGAATGAAATTGAACGACAGCAGTCACAAATCCGTGATACCCATGTCCGGGCAAGGGCAGATGATAGTAACAGAAATGAAGTCAAAAGCACACAACAAATGTGTAAGAGCTTTGCATTTCATTGCCTTAATTCCTTTACAAAAATGTTTGAAGTGTAAATAGCATTTCCATTGATATTTTTTATTTCCTTGACCATTATAGAACGAAAAAAACGGTTTACCTGTGGACTAAAAATAGTGAAGCATAACAGATTTCTTTCCAAACATTGAACTGTTCTTTCTGTGGGCTTTCCTGCTTTCAGTGACCTGTAATATGCAAGGGGATCAAACTATTTGTAGAGTTCTTTATTAATGTATTTCACTGTCGGAAATGTCGGACTTCAGGGTACTTTCTGATGGATGACTGTTCTACTATGTATATATATGGTACATATGACAGTTTAAATGCGAACACATTAAATCTTATTTTGGGATAGGAGAATCACATTAAAGTTCAAGTGCTCTTAGTATTTTCCTAAATAGCATTCTTCTTTCAATGATGTTTAATAATAGTAATTAGTAGATTAAATAATAAACACAATTAACAACGGTAGTGATTACATATAATCATATTGCCCTATAAAATATTTAATTCTGTTTTTCTGCATTAATGTGCGATTATCTGGTCGTGTTCTTCATCTGGTGAGGTATTTGTAAAAATAATATTGTGTACTCATATGCCTGCTAGATTTTTGAAAGTGGTCCTGCTGTCACAAAACCTGTTGAAGGGTGCACAGTTTTGCTTTACTGTTGATAGATGGAGCATTTATGTTTCATATAATTTAAATATGTTCCCATGACATGACTAGTAAATGGTAGGGCAGAAACACAAACTGAATCAAGAGCAACACTATGTAAAGGAGTTTTTTCGGCTTCTGCGTTTGACTCAGTGTTCACTGCACCATGGTCTTCTCAATCTTGTGATTAAATGATTGCCCAGATTATTCTTTTTCAGACAGATATGTGATAAATTTCATGCAGCATTAAGCTCTTTTAAGTTGTCTAAATTATTGTCTTTTGTTCTGCCCCTATTAGCCCAAATAGTTTCTTGTGAAGTAAGATTAAGAGACCAGTGCAAAGGAACCACCTGTAACAGGTAATACTTTTAGTATACTAAAAGTTAACTGACAAAATATGAGCAAGATCACTATTTTCTACTGTAATTTGGAGAAACTAAGAATTTTTTCTCCCCTTTTCTCTAATTTAGATATGAATGTCCAGCTGGCTGTTTGGACAGTAAGGCAAAAGTTATAGGCAGTGTACACTATGAAATGGTAAGCATTTTGAGTATTATCACTTAAGGCTGTCTAGCTGTTCCATACAATTCTTCACTTTTTAAAGTGAAAAAAAATGTATAAAGATCTCTAGCCATTCCATGGGTAAATAATAAGGTTGTTGTCTCCTGTAGAGATTTATTATCTCAGAAATCCTATATATGGTTGCTATGCGTTAAAATCAAGTACATAGAAATGAGTTTTGGTTTCGTTATATAAAGTATTGCTCTTTCAATTTGAAATGTTTAGTGTCTCTGGCAAAATTCTAATGTTTCAACATTCTTTTCTTATTTCCTTTTCTCCAAGCAATCAAGTATCTGTAGATCTGCAATTCATTATGGTATAATTGACAACGATGGTGGCTGGGTCGATGTCACTAGACAAGGAAGGAAACATTATTTCATCAAATCCAATAGAAATGGTATTCAGTCTATTGGGTAAGTATCTAAATGATCTTTTGGATCATATTATTTTAAATTAGAATAACAGGTAAATGCATTTTAATAAGTAATCTTTGGCCTTTTGCTTGAAAATAGCAATGTTGGTAATGTTTTGTGTTTGAATATGTTGTTTGTTTATCTGTTTACCCCCTGCCCCTGGTAGTCACCAATAAACTTTGGTCTCTATAGTTGCTATTTCTTGTCTTTTTATGTAAGTAAAGTTATAAGCTATTTGTCATTTTGTCATTAGTGTACTTCACTCAGCATAGTGTCTTCGATTTTGAAGCATGTATGAACACCTTGTTTCTTCTGTGTACTGATGTATGTAGAATACTGTAGTACTCTATTGCATGGATGGACTTGCTTATTCATTCGTTTGTTGCTGGGCATTCACTCTGTATCCGCCTTTTGGCTAGTGGAAATAGAGCTGTGGTGCAGAATGGTGTTTAAGTCTCTGAGTCTCTGCTCTGAAACAGTAGTTCGAATGGTAGCTGTTTTCAAGAATCTCTTCCTGGTGTTCCAACCAACAATGGGGAAAGGCTTCCAAATTTCTAGACCCCGGCCAAATTTATTATTTTCTGTGTTTTTTAAATTGTAGTCATTCTAGTGAACATGCAATGATACCCAATCTGATTTTGACTTGTAACTTTCTCTTTTTTTTTAATTTGTAACTTTCAAATAGCTAATGATGTTGATGTGTTTGATGTCCATTTGAATGTCTTCTTTGGTGAAATGTCATTCAGAATCTTTGAAACTCTATGAATGAGTTATTTTCCATTTGTTGTTAAATTAATGTATATATATATATTACTAAATTCTTATAAAACAATGGTTTCTGAATTAATCTCCCAGTTATTAATTTATATTTTACCTTTCTTGGTGAAATCTTTTGATGAAAAAGAGTATCTAGGTTTTTTAAAATTAAAATTGTTTTTTTTAATATTTAGGGTTTATGCTGTCTCATTTATTTATTTTGATTTTTTGTTTGTGCTATGTTATCATATTAGATCATCATTGGTAAAATATAGCACTGAAAATAAAATACCTATATTTTCCTCTAAGAATTTAATAATTTTTTTTTTGGCATCACTGCCCTCAGGTGGTGGGAGTAGGAGGCCCAGCCTTTGCTCCGTTGAGCTGGAATCGAACCTCCATCCTAGTGGACCACAGTCCCGCACACAACCACTATGCCACCAGGGATCAGCCAAGAATTTTATAATTTTAGTGTGCATATTCAAGCACTTTATCCATTTTGAATTTGTTTTTATGTGTGGTGTGAGTCACGGATCCTATTTCATTTTTAGACATATGGAAATCCATTTTTCTCAGCATTAGTTACTGAAGAGACTTATCTTTTTATATCAATTTGAATTACATTCTAGTCAAAAATCAGTTGACCAGAGATGTATGGCTTTAAAACTGGACTCCCGCCTCTAGTCCATGGGGCTGTGCATCTTGTTGTGTTAGACTGGGTTGATGAGCCAAACAAATCCAGTTACATTCATATATGCGTCATAAAGAATTTCATAAAAAGTAATTATATATCAAGAAATATCCCACCCCAGTCCAAGTCAAGATCCATAAGTTTGATACTAGTCCTTAAGTCCCTCTCCAGAGCCATGCAGCCACATGCAATGATGCAGAGAGATCACAGGTCCATGGTGCAAAGTTACGTTGATCCCATGACGGTGACTCTGGTAGCAATCAGGATCAGCCTGCAGCCAGGTGAAAGCAGCAAGAAAAGGAGAGCTTCCCAGAGTCCTTCCTATGAGAAGGCTACCTAAAAGAAGACCCCATGGGGTGGTGACCTGATTGATAGGTTGAATACCACACTCCACTTTCATAACTCTTCAAGTTGACATATGAAATCATGTAGTTACCTACACTTGCTGTATCAACATTAGGCTATATTGATTATTGTAGCTTGGTAAAATGTTTTAAATCAGGAAATATAAATTCTCACACTTTGCTCTTCTCTTTCAACATTTCTTAGCTATTCAGGGTCCTTTGCAATTCTACATAAAATTAAAGACTGGCTTTTTTATTTCTGCAAAGAAGACTACTGCAATTTTGATCAAGATTACATTGAATCTATAGATCACTCTAGGGAGAACTGATGCATTAATGATATTGCCTTCCAATCCATGAATGTGCAATGTCTTTTCATTTAGTAAAGTATTTGTGTGTGTGTGTGTGTGTGTGTGTGTGTGGCATCACTGCCCTGGTGGGAGTAGGAAGCCTACCCTTGCTCCTGGAGAGCTGCTGCTGGATTTGAACTGTCAACCCTGTGGGCCGCAGTCCCGCACACAACCACTAGGCAACGAGGGCTCAGCCTTAGTAAAGTATTTTTAACATTTCTTTCAGCTTAGTTTTACGTTTCCAATGCCTAAGTCTGTCAAATCTTGGTTGGACTTATTCCTAGATATGTTATTCTTTTAGATGCTACTATAAATGGAAGTGTGTATTTGGCAGAATTCTCGTTGCTGATCTTTAGAAATCCAAATACTTTTTGTTTTTTGATCTTGTCCCTTGCAACTTTGCTAAATTCCTAGCTAGCTCTAGACTTTTCCTTGTGGACACATTTTTGATTTTCTCTTTGTAGAATCATATTATCCCTGAATAAAGACAATTTTATTCCTTTTTCCAAGAAGAAATGAGCCCTGGTGACACCATGGCTACAGTTGGGCTATTAGCTAGCAAGCTTAACAAGCCCTACTCCTAAGTTGTTTTGTGGGAGAAACGGGGAGATATCTGCTCCCATAAAGATTCACAGTCTCTGAAGACCAGCACAGAGTTTCCCATATATTTTCGGGAAGTCTGAATCAACTATATGGCTGTAGGGTTGGTATTCGGTTTGGGTTTCTAATCTAGGCATCTTTCTCTTTCTTATTTACCTGACTCACTTATACCACAAAATTCAGTGGAAGTGACCAAAGTGAACACTCTCGTCCTGTATCTGATTTCAAGGGGAAGGTTCTCAGTTTATCTCTATTGAGTGTGCTTTGCTTTTTGTCAAAAATGTTTCTCTTCTTGAGGACACCAAAAATTGTTTTCTATCACATCACAGGTTTTTCTCCTTAATCTGAAAAATAAACATTCATCTTTACACATAAGGAATTTTTTTAACTCTGATCACGTGAAGCGCTACACTAGAGTAAGGCTGGAATATATAGTGTAAAAATAACATGATTGTTTGAAACTCATGTACATTATAGAATGGTCTGTATATAAGTATTAATTTATTGATGAATACATTTATTCAGGAAACTCTATCCATTGTTTTTAATTAATAATAAATATTAGTTATTGCTTTCAGTAATTCAAGTATTCAATTGACATTGTTTTAAGGGCTATTTATCTCATTGTTTACTCTAACTCTTTTTTTTAAATTTTTAAATCATTTTATTGGGGGCTCATACATTGCTTTTTCACAATATATAAATAAGCATACTTATTCTTTTAAACATATTTCTTATTACATCTATTGTAAAAATTCTCTTGAAGCAAGAAGGCTAATTCAAATACTTTGCTTCTTTTGTGCTTCAAAGATTATTTATCCATTTGTGTAGATTGTTTATAGATGGTAACAATTAAAATTGAATCTCAAGTGATAGAAATACAGAATAGTTAAAAATTTCCAACACATCCAGTCTTGAGTCAATGTATGCAGAGAGTGTGCTGTGTTAGCATCTAGCATTCTAAGTGAACCTTACCTTTTGTAATGGGCATCTTTCTAAAACCATGAGCAATTGACATTTTGATATGTAATGGAATACCCAGCCTCTATTCTTGGTTTTCAATAATGCGTGTACTGATGGGAGAATTCATTCATTCACTGTAGAGCTAGCTAGATTTTGGTAGTGCACTAAGATGAATGCAGCTTGCTTGTGTGAGATATACTTATTAGCTATTAATACGTTACCTGACATTTATTATTGTGAAATATTAGTTTGATTTTATAGCCATAGTGAAGTATTATTCTGAGAGTTTTAATTTTAACAGGAAAATATTTAGCTATAAATATGTAGTGTTTGCTTTTCTTGTTTCCTTGTTAGTGCTCTTGCATGAGCATTGGGACCGCTAATCACAAGGTCAGCAGTTCAAATCCATCAGTCCCTCCCTAGGTGAAAGATTGGGCTTTTTGCTCCCATCAGCTGTATTGGGGTACACTGAGTGAGAATCAACTCAGTGGGTTTGATATTTTTTGGATATTATTTATAATATGAAAAGATGTCTTTTACTGTTAAGAGTGATATTAATGTGGGTCACGCTTTTCAAAAGTAACCTATTGCCTAACCCACTGAGCCAGCAGAGCTTATCAGTAATGTGCAGTTAGCATGAAAATAGACTACTAGCTATCTGGATATTTTATTTAAGAATGACTAAGAAGAAATAAATTATACCTAACCCCGTAAGCCACCAGGAATTATGATGATGTTTATAAATAAATGATTAATTTCTATCTTTTTATCTTCAGCAAATACCACTCTGCTAATTCCTTCACAGTCTCTAAAGTCACAGGTTAGTACTGTATCTTTTTTATCTGCTTTTCTTGCCTTTGTGGTGAAAGTTCCACAGGAACTGCTGATGGTTTTGTTTCAATTCTTGTAGTTCAGGCTATCACTTGTGAGACAACTGTGGAACAGCTCTGCCCATTCCATAAGCCGGCATCACACTGCCCAAGGTAACCTCTTAGACATCTTATCTTTTTATCTCTTTTAATCGAGGAAAATTATGGCACTGTGCTTCTGTGATAGCTTTGGTTAGATTTAAATGGTATATGACGATCTTGAAGTACTTGGCAGGAGAGAGCAACGTGGTATCAAAAACTGCATGCACTCTGAGTGTGCTTCCCCCTACTGACACAGCACTTTCTGCATATAGCTTAGATAAAATCTCTATGTTCCATTTACGACAGGGAGTTCTTATTACAGAAGCCAAAGTGTCATAACTTGTATTTTCAAAAGTATTTTTACCTACCTTCAAAGTTAGTTCAATCTAAGTGCAATTGATGTCAAAAGTCACAAATCCCATCTCTCTGTCTCTCCCCATCTCTGTCTCTCTCCTCTCTCTCTGTTTCCCTTTCCTTGCCACTGGGTCCCACTTCTGCCTTTGTATGGGTTGGACCCCTCCCTGAGGAGGGTACAGAACATCCATTGAAAAGTGTCTTGACATTCTTTCCGAGTTATAATTATGTTCAACTCTGAACCACTGTTTAGCTAAAACAATTTTTTATCTTGTACTGTCTAAAATATTCTGATGGAGAAGGGTTTTGAGACATGTCCAACCAAACCCAATATTTCCTGTGGTGTGGTGTTTGATGTTTTAAAAAGACTGTGAGTTCCTTTCTCTTCTTTCTATTGGCTCTGTCAAAGAGAAATTTGATCTAAACCTCTAAATTTTTAAAGTGATTTTTTTCAAGTGAGAAATTTAAAGCAATAGTAAATATAAAAATTTTCTTATTTCTGAAATATAACACTTTGGTAATTTTAAAATTTGATCATAAAGTGATCTTTGACAATTGAAATAAACCCACCTATTTATCTCCTTGAAATGTCCCATCTCTATGAGAGAACTCCAAATAAAATATCTTTAACTGCTACTTAGTACCATAATTTTATAAAAATTACTTGTCTATGTACATAGTTACTGTATGCGTCCTTGAGCTCTTTTTGCCTTTTTAACATCATTCTACTCTACAAACAGTATATTTAAGTTATATTATATATTCAAGATGAAAAAGCTGATGATACAAATGTGTTATCAATTTTTGTCCCAAGCATAAGAAATTATAATGAAATATTTGCTATATTAGTGTTTTATGCATTGAGACCTACATGCTCGGTAGTAGCAATTAAAACACAAATAAATAAAACTTTCTCCTGGTCTTCCTTTGATCTGATCTTCTCTAAGATATACTCAGCTTGGAACTATTGAGCACTTTGATCTTAAACAAACCAAGTGCTAAATTAATAGGTCAAGGTAGAGTTAGCACAGCATGAACGTGAGTGGGCAGCAGGTGACTGCAGTGGGCAGTGACTGGCTGCCAACTGCAATCTCATTTAACAGTCAGTGGGATGTGTCATTCTTTTCATAGATTCCTGAACAGCATCTTTTAAGGAAATAAGTCCTTTGATTTAAAGTTGCTGAAACTCAGATTATGTTTTCACTTTTATTTCAGTAGCTTTGATTTAGATATTTTATATGATGTATCAGATTTAGATTTTATACTCTTAAAAATTGGAAATAGATTAATGAATTTGACCTACAACAATGTGCAATTTCTTTACAACTAAGGAAGAGGCATTGCCATTGGCAAAGGAAGTTTTAACTCAAATATTTAAAAAAGGTTTTAGGAAACTTATTGAGTTTTTCATTAAATTACAGTTTTCATATAGATATCATGTTGGGACTTTGATATACTAAGACAAATGTCTTCTCTTTTTTCTCAAGTTTTGGTTTAATTAGTGTATGTGCAGGTATGTGTGTGTGTGTGTGTGTGTGTGTGTGTGAATTCACAATAGTTAATACTTTATTTTTTTAAATGTCATTTGATAGTTCCTTAAAACTTGGAAATGGATTTTCTTTAAAGATCATGTAATTTTCTGAGTCATAAATGACTCATGGTCAGGGAGTTTCTTTTGTTTTGATTGATATTGGTACTTTGGTTCTATCATTAAATAGAATGGGGCCCTGGTGGTTTAGTGGTTCCCATTTGAGCTGTGATCTGCATGGTCAACAACTCGACACCAGCAGAAGCTCTGAGAGAGAAAGACTGGGCTTCCCACTCTCCTAAACTGTCAAAAGAGTCTCAGAAAGTCAGAGGTATTGCTGTGGGTCAGCATTGACTCCATGGCAGTGTGGTTTGGTTTGCTTTAAATACAAGGAAGCCCTGGTGGTGAAATGGGCAATTCATTCAACAAAGTCAGCAGTTTGACTCCTCCAGAGAGCTGAGACTTCCTACTACTACAGTGACTCAAAGTCTTTCAAAACACCAGGGAAGTGAGGACTTGGAATTGACTTGATAGCAGTGACTTTGGGTTTTACATGAGTGTCTTTGAAAACTCCTTTTAAGTGAGCTAAGCTGATCTGATAGTCTTTGATTAATAACATATCTTAATTAATAAGATATTTGGGGAAAGATTATTTCATGAAGAGAAAGCTAAGTGTAAATCCCTGAAGCAGGAACCTCCTTGGTATGTTTTATGAGTGACCCTTAGGCTCATGTTCCTGGAGAAGGCTATGCAGTGAAAGAGCATAGGATATGTAGGCAGAGAGGGAGTGTGGACACAAAAGTGTGTAAGACTTCTTGGCCATTAGCAGGGCTTTGACAATATTTAAGAATGAGATGCAAAGTTACTTGGGTATTTGGACCAGAGTAATGACTTAAGTGGGTTTAGATGTTTCTGTAAAATAAATCACTGGTAGAAATTGCAGTAAGACACATAGCAGAAGATGAACCTATAATTCCCATAATTTGTGTGCTTAGAAGTGGTCTGATTATGGATACACCTTTATATATATATATACATATATATATATACACACACACACACATAAACATACACACATACATAAAACCCCTTTATCATTGGGTCAATTCTGAGTCATGATGACCCCATGTGCTACAGAGGAGAGCTGTTCCAAAAAGTGTTCTTGCCTGTAATTGTTACAGTCCAGGAATGAGTGCTGCACTCTTTTTCAAATCCACCCAAAGGACTTCAGAAATTATCCTTAGCGATCTGCTTCTAAAAGTCTTAAAAACCCAACGGATATCATATACAGAAAACATTTAAAAAGAAACAAACACAACAAAAGCTTAAGTAAAATAGACAAAATTTCAATCAAAAAGAAAATGGAAAATATTAAAAAGCAGAACACATTTTAATGGATCATAAGTGTGATGAAATGATAGTCTGCTAGATTTTAACTTAAATGAATCTGTCTACTTTGTTAGTCTTGTTAATCGTTATTTGTTTTTTTAATGTTTTTCGGTATATGAAATCCAAGATAAGTACATATATAGAGACAATTAGATTAATGGTTCCTTGGGGTTAGGGAAGGAGAGATTGGATGTGGGGAGATGGGGAAGTAATAACAATGAGTATATGAATAAAGAAAATGTTCCAAAACTGAGTGTGGTGCTGATTGTATAGCTGTTCTTGATGTGACTGAACTAGTAAATTGTGGGATAAACTGAATTATATCCTGATAAATCTGTTGGGGGGGTGGGGAAATAACCTCTAGAGCAGCTCTACTCTGCATGTATTAATAGGTCTGAAGGAGTGAGATCTACTGGAGGGCAAGTATAATATAACAACAATCTCTATGGAGGCTATTTGCCGTCAGATAGGTCTGAACCATGCTCCACTAGTAACCACTCCTCACAAGCTTCTTGAACCTCCAGGGGAACTTACCATCAGCAGTGAGAGTTGCTGAGAGTTTGCTGGTGAGGTATGAAATACAGAGTTATCAAAGAGATGGTAAAACATTGTGCCTTTAGTGAAGTGGAAACAAAGAGTAGATTTAGGAGTTATGAAAGGTGATTTGGATTTTTTATTAGATCCTTATTAGATTTAAGTGGAAAAGATGAATAACCAATTAGAGAGACATGTTACGAGTTTAGAAATAATAAAGCAAACCTCAACTAGAGATTAAATTTGGAAATCCAAAGTCTGTTGATGATAAGTAAAACTATAAAGTTTGATAAGGTGAAAACACGTGTGAGAAAAGAGCAGGTAAGAGATGTGTGAGACGAGAATTCAGATTGTCCAAGTTGTCTGTCTATTAGATTCTGCAAATACGCAGTTAGTCCAAATTACCAACTTCCCTGACTAAATGAAAGGTAATAAATAAAGGTCACATTTGTGTTTAAATCTGGAATTAGATAAAATAAACAGAAGCAATTGTGCCTATTGGCTGATTTATGCTATTTACTTATTTCAACGAAGGAACAAACAGAGAGAGAGAGAGAGAGAGAGAGAGAGAGAGAGAGAGAGAGAGAGAGAAGGGTTTGGAATGAATGCAGTTTACTTTTGTATTTGCTAATAAGAAAGGTATTTTTGTATTTCTAATAATAATAATGCAACCAATTTATATATATATATTTTTTTTTTCTTTCTCTCAGAGTTTATTGTCCTCGTAACTGCATGCAGGCAAATCCACATTATGCTCGTGTAATTGGAACTCGCATTTATTCTGATGTAAGTATAATAATTTATACAACTCTCAACATTCATGTATATATAAATGAACATTGAAATGTATATGTTATGTGTGTGTGCATGTAGATTTATGTGTGAAGAGCTAGATTCTGTCTCAGTGATTAATACTGAAAAGACTAGTTGTTTGCATATAATAATTTATTTTGACTTTTTTCATATTCTATTTATATATATGAAATGTCCTGGAGTCATCTTGGAAGGAGAGATGCTATTTTAACTTTTGTTTCAGGTTTTTAGCACTTGAAGCATAAAGTGAACAAATAATAATTTGTCGGACACATGAATAAGATTTTCCTTGTTCAAGAAGTATTTTTAAAATACTGCAAAATAATCAAACTGATAATATAATAAAACATAAGCAACAGAGTGTCAAGTGAGAGGCTGTTACCATGAATGAAAAAGATTTGCATTTTCAATGCATATATATATATATATATAGGTTTTAAAACTTGTATGGAAAAAGCACACCAGCCTGTGTGATCATGAAGTGTCAACAGAAATATGTATCAGAGGTTTAAGAATAAGCAATCAAATTGATGTGAAGGATTGTGGACAAAACTCACTTGTAAGATAATTGCATAGTCCCTCACAA
The DNA here is from genome assembly GCA_004026705.1 of Nesogale talazaci. NCBI lineage: Eukaryota > Metazoa > Chordata > Mammalia > Afrosoricida > Tenrecidae > Nesogale > Nesogale talazaci. The sequence goes on along the minus strand of PVJH01007577.1, from coordinate 29,396 downwards.
AAGGGCCATTTGGAAGGAATGATATACCAGGGTGCAGTATAGCACTGATGAAACATAGCCATTCATATATATATGTATATAAACACACATATACATACATACATACACACACATATAGAGAGAGAGATTGGGCAAGGAATGGTAGCTATAATGGCTTCACTTTAGAATGGTTCTCTTTGTGGCAGCCTTGAAGTCTGGTTTGAGAAAGAATATTAGGGAATGCACCACGGGCTTGGTTGAATGAATGGCGCATATAAGGAAATGCAAGATTAAGCAAATGCATGATAGCAAAGGGACTTTCTTTTTTCTGAGGCAAAAAGAAGTGGATGTAAAGTGCTTCAGCCATTTAGTCCAAGAGAGGTAGGGACTCAGGTCTCTGTAAATACAAAGGAGCCTTGGTGTGCCTGGTGCGATGGCTCAGTGCTTGGCTGCTAGCCAAAATGTTGGCAGTGCAAATCCACTCAGCATCATGCTGAGAGAAGACGTAGGGGTCTGCTCTGTAAATATTACCTCTACAAAAACTTTATGGGGCGTTCTGCTCTGCCAATCGAGTTCTTTATTTATCAGACTTATGTAGGCAGCATAGAGCAACAGCAGAGCATAGGGTCGTGAGTCTGAAAATGCCTGTGGTTGAATTACGATTTCATGTGGTAGGCATTCAGAAATGTGACAGATTTAGATTTCTAAGCAGTGGTGTTATAAAAACAAACCCAGGGAATCTCTTTTTGCTGCACATATTCAACACAACACTATGCAAATCCGAATGAATGCAGAGACCTAAAAAATATATATATGACTATTTTGCTTAGTTTGTTAATTTAGGGCGAGTTTTTTTTTCCTGTCATTTTTTTTTGGGGGGGGGGCATCACTGCCCTCAGGTGGTGGGAGTAGGAGGCCTACCTTTGCTCCGTGGAGCTGGAATCGAACCTCCATCCTAGTGGGCCGTAGTCATGCACACAACCACTACGCCACCAGGGCTCAGCCTTTCCTGTCATTCTTTAACTTTGAAATTGTCCTACAAACTTTTCACTCCCAAGCTTTGAATTATTCTTGCCTATAGTGCATAGGTCCTACTAGTAGCTTAAAGTGTCAGTTCTCAGCTTGATGCTTATGTTCTTGCCTCTGCTTAAAATGCATCCAATTTTTTCTCTAATTTGTATCTCTCAAAAATCACTGTCATTCTTCATATTCTACTGGACTACCACTTTCTTTGTGAGAAATAGTTTCAAATCTCTAAGAGGAGGCCATCCTATAAAGTCATACATCTTTCTCCCTCTGGGTACTCAGCAGACTCTTTCAGGTCCTAGAGGTCATTTTCCTACTTCTTGTATTGATTTGAGTTCCTCAGGAATGTCGTGGGTCACGATGGATCGTTCTTTCATCTGCAGTGGCCTCTGTGTCAAGTTGTGAGCAAGGCAAGCTTGCTTCCTCCCTTAAAACAGAGCTAGGAGCACTGAGTGACATTAGTACTTTTTTACACATTGATATTGGGGGGGGGTGCATAAAATTTGTAATAGATATGAATGACCATCCAAGATTTCCAGAGAAATAGCTTGATCTCAGATTATCCCTTCCAACACCAGAAATTTTCATCTTAGTCACATCTGGTAGACATACTCCAAAGTATCTTCCATTTCTATACATACCTTTGATGATTTCTCTCCTTCATAAGGGTTTATCTTTTACCCTGAGATCATTTTACTTCTACATTAGTAATAGGAGAAAGGATTATGTAACATTATTGTAGTTCCCTTTAGGAGTGAGTTGTTATTTTTTCATTATAATATTCCTTTAATTGGTCTGTCAATTCCTTAAACTTTATGGTGTTACAACTTGTACAACCTATTACTTTTAAAACATGTTGAATTCCCATTTCTATTTTTTACAGATGAGATTAATTTCTGCACCATTTAATATGTCTGAACATTTGCAGGAATCCCTTCTCTTTTTTGATGATATATTACAGCTTATGAAGTGAAGATAAGAAAATAAATTTTCTCCTAACCTTTGAACTAAAATGGAATGTCCATTGCCTGCATAGTTACATGCAAAATAATCATTTCAAAGCACATTTACTGCATAATTTAGGGAACCTGAGAAAGACTGAATATGCCTGCACATGTTATTGCCTTGATAAAATGTTAATATACCATTTTTAAAACATGCATTCTGAAATGTCTACAGAATAATGTTTACTCAATCTTCTATAAACACTACATATATAAATATTAGATATAAATATTAGATGAAGGATTTTAAATGATGAATAAAATATCTCTTAGAATAAAGATGCAAAATTTTAGAGATAAGATATTTTGTTAATGGCTATAGTATTAATGGAATTAAACCAGGCTTCACATCAGTCCATTCCAGGTGGACCAGGGCTGAAAATTTGCATTTCCAAGCCATATATATAAAGAGGCTTTAAAACCTGTATGGCAGAAGCACACCAGCCTGTGTGATCATGAGGTGTTGGCAGGAATACATATCAGAGGTATAAGAACAAGCTATCAAAGTGATGTGAAAGAATGTGGACAAAGTAGATACCCCCAATTCACCTGTAAGACAGTCCCTCACAGAAGGGCCACATGGAAGGGGTGATATATCCAGGTTGCATTATAGCACTGAAGAAACACCTAAGTGTCCTCTAGTTCATGAATAGTTCCTCCTCTTATTATTTTGGTCATTGTTTTACCCCATTATGTTAGACCTGCGTATGTTCATTTGTATAATTAAGAGAGTTAGATGCATAAAAGCCAAGATTGAAAACGCTTCAGAAACAGCAATAGGAGTAAAGATTCCCTGTTGGAATGGGAAGAGGGGTATGGAGAGGGGGCACTGATAGCAATGATGAATGTACAACCCCACTCTAGGGGAACAGATAACAGAATTGTAGATGAGCAGTTACATTGATTGATGATAGATATGGCAAAAAGAAACAAAACAATAATATATTAATAATAATAGGTGTTCCTATGGGGGAGAATCAATGGAAGCTAATATCAAAGATTTCAAAAAGAAAGAAAATGTTTTGAAACTGATAGTGGCAGTAATTAAACAATGATGCCTGATCTAACTGAATTATGGATTGTTACAATATCTGTAATCGCTCCCTATAAAATTATTAATAAGATAATTAAAGTTCATGGAAAATATTCCATTATCTTTTCATTCCATTTTTTTCATGAACTTTTTTGTAGCCCCCTCATACTGAAATAGAACTTACAGTTTAACGTGACTGCAAGGTTAAGCTTAAATATGCACTTGGCAATCATGTTAAAATGCAGATTCTGATTCAGTGTATCTGGGGTGGAAATGCACATTACCACTTCAGGGTTGAAGAGAAATGATTTGAACTGGTTCAAATCCATGGATTCAGTAGTTTGGCCCTCAGACTTTTGAGTGTGATGAGATAAACAAGGTCCTGGAAGAAGAACAGATTTATGTGAACATAGAAAGCATATAAAGTCATACATATGTGCATATATAGAAAGCATATAAAGTCATACATGTGTGCATACATTGTTGTGATGAGAAATGACCCAGCGGGACACAGAAGTGGATTACTTTATACTGTTTGAAGGCACTTCCTTTGGTTCTACCCAGATAAAGATATCTGCTGGTAAAAAAAATGTTACAATCTAGAGAAGACTCTAATATGCCCAAATAAATCATTTGATTTTTAGAAATTGGAAGTTTTACAAATCTGAGAGTTTGGGACTTGTGGAAATAAATTTGTTGTCTATAGAGTTCCTTTTGAATGTAGATCATACAAGTTTATTCTTACTCTTAGCGTCCCTACAACAGGGTAGAACTTCCCCAAAGGGTTTTGACAGCTGGGATTTTTATTAAAGTAGACTTCTAAGGAGTGGCTCCTGGATTCAAACTGCTGACTTTTCAGTGAGAAGCCAGTTCTTTAGGCCCTGTACTATTTAGTAACCAGATTCCAGATTATTTAACTGGTTATAAGAATGATGTGGTGAACTCATGTGATCTGCTATAACTTCACAAGTGGGAAGGGAAATCAAGATCAACAATACAAGGTTGATTCCTGTGAGGGGGCAGTCAGACATGCTTCCAACCCTTCAACCTTTGTACCAGTTCTGAAACCAGTAATTTCTCCATGTCTCTCTCCTTCTCTGCTTGGTTCAGTCATTTATTATAGTGGTCAGACTCACAGACAATGCTCATGATTGTGAGATTCATTTGGGAAGTGGCAGGTTAGAATTCAGGATTAAAATGACACAGGATACAGTTCCTAAACCAGGACTTCCTCTTCTCAGCAGAGCTGCAGGCTTACCGCCTTGTGGACCTTGTCCTCTCTACTCTGTCCTCCTTCACCTCCGTCCTGCTTGGGCAATATTCTAAAGCACTTTTAGCTGTGATGAGAATGACCAGAAGCTACTAAGCTTTGCCATGAAGGCACTCAATACTGGCCCATTAGAAAGTAATCTTAGCTTCACTAAGTGTCTGGAGACCCCTTACTTCAACTGCAAGCCTTCTGCACCATCGTTCGTAGCTTTGTGGGCTCAGAAGTCCTGACCACCATCACCTGTCAGTGTCTTGCCTCTCTCCAAATGGATTCCAAGTCAGTTTCGCTTCAGCTGCCTCAGACCATCTCTCCCCATCTCCCACCATCTTAGCAAAGTTTTAAACCTCTTTCTGTCCCCCAACTTGAGGAAATTCTCAGTGCAGGAATCCTTGTGCCCAGTACACATTCCACTGCTGGCTTCTTTCTCTTGACTGTTTGGGGAGTCCCATTTCTGCCTCTTGGATGACTCACTTTAAGCCTAGTGGGATGAGAAAAGTAACCAATCCCTTCCTTAAGGTTCCATCTGCTTTATTTGCATAGCCCCACCAAGTCATTTGGTGGGAGTTACAAAGGCGGTGATTGGAAGCATCATATTAATAATTCTAGGATGATATAATCATCAAACTTTCTTAACTCTCCATGCCAGTTCATTCAAACTAACTTAATAGTCATTGGAAAATAGGTTGAGGCTATATTTTCTTACCTATTCTTTAACTTGAAGTTATTCTTCCAAGAAAGAATCCCTTTATATGCATCATATTCTTTAAAAAGAATAAAGTACCCATTTAGTATATACTTATGTTTGAAGAATCATAGTATAGAACTACATTTGAGCAGTCTCTAAGTTGAGACTGACATACAAGAGGTAGAAGGATCTAACTTATGGATATATGAGGCACCCTGGCATGGACATAAAGCCTGAAATTTAAGGAGGTTAAATGGACCCCTACTGAGATCAAAGGAGGCAATTTGTTTCTTGCTTTCACCGCTTTAAAAGCCTGTTGTTTTTGAATAGGATAAATATTTGCCAGTTGGTCATGGCAGGGTCTAGCAGTCATCTTTCAGACCTGTCTTTAGATTGGTCCAAATTTTGTGACTTTTAAAATTATCCTGTTACGCACAAAATGCTTTTCTGCAGCTGCTCACTGACTACCCTGAAACAGACCCAGGCATGTTTTTAGTTCAGTAGTAGCGCAGGATAAACAAAGTCAGTAGGAACTCCCAAATAATGGCAAGTTGTTCTTTCTCCCTAGATCTCCAGCATCTGCCGAGCAGCAGTGCATGCTGGGGTGGTTCGAAATCATGGCGGTTATGTTGACATTATGCCTGTGGACAAGAGAAGGACTTACATCGCATCTTTTCAGAATGGAATCTCCTCAGAAAGGTAAGCATAATTACACCTATAGCAATTGTGTATATCTCTTGTACCTCTATTATCTTTTAAAAAGGACCCACTTTAACATGAGTGGGGGGGTCAATGGCTCTGCCAGAAAGATTTCTTTGTGTGCTGGTGTAACTGTCGGTTTTCCTGGGGAGGGGAGCACTTGTAGCACCAGAAGTGCCTGTCTACTGCAGGCTTATAGCAATCAGCATGAAAATAGGATTACAAGTCATAACCAGCCTTTTGTTAATTGATCTTCTAAGAAAGGCATTTCTTCCACCCCCTTTCTAGATTAGTTTACATATTCTTTCTAGGTGGGAATGGCACTAACCTATTTCTCTACTCAAGCTATCCAAGAAGTAATTGACAGGAACACTGATCTGATGTTCCTTCTAACCCCTCTATTTCTTTGGAATATGGATACCTGATATGAAAATAAGTGAAAACTCTTTTAAGTCTTGCACTATTTAACACAATGATGCAATATCTTGAATAGGAAAATTGGTGTGATTGCTCTTTTAATGCATTTCATACATATCAGGAGAAAAGCATTCCTTGTGTGTGCGTTGATATCATGGGTTTTGTAAGTTTGTGTTAAACCTGTGCATTTGTATAAATTCAAAGCTTAAACTCAAAGCCACTAATCAATTTTGACTCATATCTGCACTATAGGACAGCATAAAACTGCCATTGTGGGTTTAAGAGATTATAAATCCTATGAAACCTAAGAACCTCATCTGTCTCTGGCACTGCTGGTGTATTTGAACCATTGACCTTGCTAGCATCCCAAAGAGTGACTAACCCAGTATGCAACCAGAAGTCTGTGTACTTGATATGGCTTCTTAGACCTGTGTGTTTTATATAGATACTTAGTCATTCACTGGCTTTCCAGAATTGCTCACAGAGGGTTCTCATGGCTAGTAAAGTCTCTCTAAAGGCCACCAGAGCATGTGCTGTGAAAGTTATCCACATTCCCTTCTATCGGTCACTTTTTGCATGCCGTCTTCATCAAAAAGCCTGTAAGATGAGAGATATTATGTTCTAAGAAAGCTGAGCATATTTTAACATTTTTTTAGAGCATCGACTATATGCATATACATATTGCTGGCCACTTTACACATATGAACTCAGCTCCATCATCAGCCCTATAAAGCCAATAATACAAATTTTAAAGCATAGATATGTCAACAAAGTCTATGAGAGTTAAATGCTGGGTGCAAAGTTAAGCTCAGTTTCAGCACGAGGTCTATAGACCCAGAGATGGGAATTTTTCTAGTATATTACTCTTAACACAAAAAGAAACACACTGTGTTTGTCTAGGTAGACTGGAGGAACAAATCAAGAGACGCTCATATGTGTAAGAGAGAGTTTTATATCAAAGAGTAATTTTACATTGAGTAAGCATCATGGCCAATTCCAGATCAAGTCCATTAAGTCCAATATTAGCCCAAATGTTGAACACCAGTCCATAAATAGCTCTTTAGACTCATGCAGCCATGTAGAAAGCTCCCAGGCCAGTGGGTGGAAACTCTTGTGGATCCAGGATCAGTCCTGGGAGGTGTCTCCACGTAGCTCCTCCAGCTCCCAGGACCTTCTCCTGTGTGTCTTGTCCACAAGAATGGGAGTGATTGTGTTCACAAGAAGTGAGTGTGTCTCACCTCCAATGAGCTGTTTATCTCCTTAACACCTCCAAATGAGGTCATCTAGCTGTGACCTGATTGACAGGTGAGACGCCACCCCTTTGCTCTTAAAGCTAAAATTGACAACAAATTGTCAAACTACCAGACATGCCAGAAACATTCATTTGCTAGGAGACTGAGTAGATTTTTCTTTCTTGGACATACCAGATTGGCCATATTCTGGTGTGAGAATTCTGTGTGTGTATGATGTGTGCACATGTGATATTTTGCTGTCTTTGATGACATTGATTCTGATTCATAGCAACCTACAAGACAGATTAGAACTGGCCCAGATGGTTGCCTAGGCTTTAATATTTACATAGGGCACATGGCCCTGCCTTTTCTCCTAGACACTACTAGGTTTGAACCATGAACCTTGCAGGCAGCAACCAGACACTTAGCCATTGCACAATGGCTGCTACTTTTACTTTGATATTTTACTTTGATATACTCATCCTTTTTTTATCCTGGCTAAAAGTCTCTCCTTTTTGAGAACATAAATGATGAAAAACTGAGTTGAATTTTCTTTCCTTCTGGGTATGTATATTTGACCTTTCCACCTTTGGGCTCTAAAAGTCTTTTGTACTCTTGAGGAAATTAAAAACTTTACACAGAAGTGCAAAGTTTTCTGAATGTCTGATTAAAATATGACATAAATAATGATAGCAGCAATCTATTTTAGGTTTAATAAAAATACACTAAAATATATTTAGAGGCTTTTTCTAAAGAAACAGACTGTATAATAAAAAGTCAAAATTTGTGTTCTGCATTGCTTTTAAGTTGTTTTATTTTATTTTATCATCCATCAAGATTTAAATGCATTTAAATTGCTTAAAAAGTGCCCGCAGAATTAGAGTAAGTTGTGTGTGTGTCTGTGTATGTATGTGTGTGTCTATTTTCGCAAAGAAATTTTCAGTATCTTTCAGAATTGATCATTAATTTTTCTTGATAACACTTTTTAAGCCATATTGTCCAAATTTTAATATGAGTCATGTCAGTGTAATTCTAGTTTGGCAGACTTGAGAGATATAATAGGCTATAGAGTATTTCTTTAGTCTGAGCCATAGTGTTAAATTGTAGTTAAAAAATGAACCGGGTGGATTACTTGTAAGTCCCAGTTTCCCCCTCATCAGAATAACACTTGTCTATTTTATTAAAAGAAAAAGAGGCGATAAGGAAATATATAAAAACATGATCTCAGCTGAGCCCCGGTGGCGTAGTGGTTGTGCGCGGGACTGCGGCCCACTGGGACGGAGGATCAATTCCAGCAGTGGGGCTGGGCCTCCTACTCCCACCACTGGAGAGCAGTGATGCCAAAAAAAAAAAAAAAAGATCTGGAATCCATGAAGGTCAACGTTAAAACTTTTGAGTACTATGCATCTAACCATTTCTTCAGTCACATGCAGCATAACATACCCTCGAGACTTAAAAGATTAGGCTATCCTTTCGCTTTTCAATGACTTAAATTATTCAAACCCAGTTGACTATCTGGAGTCACCCCGCTGCTTTCCTGATGTTCGGCAGAAGACAGGGCTCATGTGAAACCTTATCTGTGGCGGTGACACCGATGTGCTTTTCTTTCCCTTTTTACAGTTTGCAGAACCCTCCAGGAGGAAAGGCTTTCAGAATATTTGCTGTCGTGTGAAGCAGAATACTTGGAAGAGAATAATGAAGACTATGCCAAATGCCATATAGCTGAAGTTTGTATAAAACTGTAACATTACTGTACAGAAGGTATCATCTATTTCAGAAAAAAGTACCAGTCAAATGCATTTAAATCTTGATAGACTATACAATAAAACATGGGACACTCATTTTGGAAAAAGCAATGAATATGTTATGGTTTTAGAAATCCTGTGTTAAATATTGCTATATTTTTTTAGCACTTATTTCTACGGTTAAATACATAATCATGGTTGTTCTACATTTTTTATGTTATATTATATGGTGCTTTTTATATGCCACTAATAAAATGAATCTAAACATGGAATGTGAAGGGGTCTGCTACATTAAAATATAATCTGCTACATTAAAAAATGAACTCCCCAAACAGAAACATTATGATTACATTTTTTCAAGCCCAATGCATTAACTAAATAATCTTCATTTATTTTCAAGTTAATTCTTGTACAGTTCTTCTCTTTTGTTAAGTTTAGGCATGTAGAATATTCCGTCCTGATTACTATACTTCTCTTTGTATAAAAAGTAATCTTGTACTATCCAGATGAGCAGTATTTAAAAAGCCTGGTTTCTGGGAAATAGCCTTCTTATTAGTAATAAATGGAAAGAACGTGAATAGTATTAAAAGTAGGTATTAAAAATATTCCTAGTGTTTAGGAAACCTGAAGATAGGAAACATGAAGATAAGCAGAACCTGGCAGTCAGACCTCTCTTTGTATTGAGATTGAAGTCACACATTTTCTTTTGTATCCTGGCAAATACTCCTGCAGGCCAGGAAGTATAATGGCAGTAAGATTAACAAAAATGAATTAATGTATTTCATCACCATTGCCATTCATTTTTTAAAATGGTAAATGGACTTGTGTATTAATGTTACCACGTTATGGTACATTTAGTGGTGATATATTTTATTTCTATGAAAAAGTGTATTGTGCTTTAAGACTTAAAATCTGTAAAACATTACTTTTGGTAATTTTTTTTTGTCCGCTGGTGAATTTATTCTTTTTGATTCCTATAAACATTACAATCAATCATGTTTCAGAGTATTATTTTCACTTACTTTTGTCAGTTTAATTTAATGAAGAAAATATTCTGTGATAAATGAACAGCAGTATTTATTGAGTATTCTACATTTGTTTTCTTCACATTAATATAAACATTATAGCTAATAGCAGAAATCTCAAAATCAGTCTGCTTATTTAAGTATTCATTTGCAAAAGGGAAAAGCATTGTACTGTAAGAGAATTTGAATAAAATGAGAACTAAATCTATAAGGCAAGAGGAAAAATATAAAAGATATAAAGTGATTTTTGAAAGAATTGGCAAGAGCATACCTTACGTGCTTTTATGAAGTAAATGAGTAGGCATTTAGAAGGAAGGAAAAGAGAGGTAAATTATATCCAGGGGTCTTAATTTTATAAAGTCGCTACAACCAATTATAAGGTGGCCACTAACTTAAGACAAACTTATGTGCATATTTTATTGTGAGTAATATGTACTATGTATATTATAGCAGCAAGTAATTTGTGAGTTATTATTTTTAAATGTCCTCTTCCCTTTGTTTCATGTTAGGATTTACTGTTCAAAACACTTCCATATAGAAGACAGTGACAATAATAAAATTAGAATAAATAAAACAGAGGTATTCTAATTACATTACAACAGACTTATGACAGGGTCATTAGAATGCAACTATACCATAATTCAGTGACTCCCTGAACCACACATTGGGTGACTAGAAATGTATTATCTTATAATGCTGGAAGCTGTCAGTCTAAAGTATTACCAGAATCCTTTCTTGCCACTCCTAGCCCCTCACAGCCCCAAGTGTCCTTTGTTTGTGAGAGCAGAATTCCACTTTCTGCCTCTGCCTTCAGTGGTCATATTCCCTCTGGCTGTTCTCTTTTTAAAATAACAACAGTCAGATTAGATTAGGGCTCATCCTGATCTCGTCTGATCTCATGTAAGCTTAAATAATTTGGACATTATTTCCAAATAAGGTTGCATTTTCTGGCAGTGGACCTTAAACCTTAGTCTCAAAACAATTTGCAAGGAGGGGGTATTTTTTCTTTCTTTAATTTTTTATTTTTTTAATACAGGGCTTGTGCAATTTTTATCCCAGTCCATACATACATCCATTGTGTCAAGTACATTTGTACATCTGCTGCTATCATCATTCTCAAAGCATTTGCTTTCTACTTGAGCCTTTGGTATCAGCTCCCCATTTTTACGCCTCTCTACCCACCTTCATGAACCTACCTGCTTCATGAATCCTTGATAATTTATAAATTATTATTTTGTCACATCTTATGCTGTCCGATGTCTTCCTTCACCTACTTTTCTGTTGTCTATCCTCCAGGGAGGAGGTTATATGTAGATCATTGTAATTGGTTCCCCTTTTCTACTCCACCTTTCCTTCACACTCTCAGTATCACCACTCTCAGCAATGGTCCTGAAGAGATCAGTCCTCTTGGATTCCCTGTATTTCCATTTCCTATCCATACCAGTGTAAATCCTCTGGTCTAGCTGGATTTGTAATTTAGAATTGGATCATGATAATGTGTTTGCAGGAGTACGGGGTAGTGGAGCACTTAAGAACTAGAAGAAAATTGTATGTTTCATCATTGTTAAGCTGCACCCTAACTTGCTCATTTGCTCCCCGCAACCCTTCTGTAATGGGATGTCCAGTTGTCTACATTTGGGCTTTGGATCCTCACTCCGCACTCCCCCTCATTCACAATGATACTTTTTTCTGCTCTTGGATGCCTGATACCTGATCCCTTTGGCACCTTGTGATCACACAAACTGATATGCTTCTTCCATGTGGGTTTTGTTGCTTCTCAGCTAGATGGCTGCTTGTTTATCTTCAAGATTTTAAGTTTCCAGATGCTATATCTTTTGATAGATGAGCACCATCAGCTTTCTTCATCACATTTGCTTATGCAATCATTTGTTTTCAGAGATCTTATCAGGAAGGTGAGCATCATGGAAAGCCAGTTTAATAGAACAAATTGTTCTTGCACTGAGGGAGTACTTGAGTGGAGTCTCAATGCCCATCTGTTACCTTAATATGAAAACTATAAATATATGCATGTAGATCTATTTCCCATCCTGTTTATCCAGTCTATCTTATCTAGATAGATCTGCAGAAATAATAACATGCACAAGAACAAGGAAGATCCAAAGAAAGCAAAATGGAAAAAAACAACAAACAAAACAAACCAATGACAGCAAAAAGGAAAATTCTGTAAATAGTTCAAAGACTGGTTGTTGGCCTTTAGAAGTGTTTTCTGGTAGAGACTGATGAGATGCCACACCCTGGTCCCAAAGTCTATTTTTGATACTCCCTTGGGACTTCCTTGATCTGCTCCCCTTGCTATCCTGTTACATTCCCTTAGTGTTTTGCCTCGATGTGGTAGATTCAGATCGGGTGCAATTTCCAGACTGTGTCTCCAGTATTGTCCCCTGTAGGGCTTTGAGTCAGTGAGGGATGTCGTGTCTCATATTGGGGTCTGCTATGGCCATACGGTCTTCTCTATGGATTGCTGCCCTGAGTAGAGATATCCTCCTCAAGACTTGGTAGGCCAGGGTGTTCTTCACACTCTCTTTCTCACCCTTCATTTGATCCTATGGGCTCTTGTCAGATATGACCCTCTCCCTGAGCTGTAGCTTCAGTGCTGTCCTCTGAAGTGAATGCTTCTGGGGAGATAGAGAGCTTTATTCTCAGCTTTATTCACACAGATCTTTTTTCTTTTTTCCTTACTTCTTGCTTGTATGTTGCCTACACATCTTGGACCACTGGGTTCAAGTCTGGTCCCTCTTTCCCTGTGGAGATATAAACAATATCCTCCCCTTGGGTAGGATAGTGCCCTGTTTCCCTGTTACCCATTTCTCTCTGTCTCTTTCTTTGTTTCTTCTTCCCCCTCCTTCCTTTTTAGTTGGCTACCAAATGTATTCCTGGATTGGTTTGAACACAACTTTGGGGGACCCTGTGGGATACAAAACAGTATCCCTTCTAAAAAGAAAAAAGAAAAATAGCTATTGCTCATAGGTTATGGCTTATGATCATAAGCCGTAGTGACCCTGGGTCAGAGTATGGCTGTGCAATAGGGTTTGCAAGGCTCTAGGATCCATATGGAATCAGCCTGCCATATCCACACTAGAGAAGCTATGAGTGTGCTCAGACTATCACTCTTAAGGATAGTAGATGAGTGCTTAAGCTTTGTACCACTAGGTCCTCCTAGTTTGCTCCCTTGCACACCAGCTCCTTTGATGTTTGTCTTATGTTCAAAGTACATTCATCCCCTACTAAAAACAAACAAGCAAACAAACACAGTGAGTGAATTCTGACTCTTAGCAACTGTAGGACAGGGTAGAATTGGTCCTATGAGTTTCAGCTTCCTTTGTGGGATCATGTAATTATCAGTCCAACACTTAATCACTGCACCTCAAGGGAACTTTCAAAAATCTTAGCCCCTTTCAATAGCAACTACAATTCTAGAATCACAAAGAAATGTAATCAACACAAAGAGTACCACATTTCTTCTAAATCATTCAAAAGAAGTATGGATGAGATTGTGGGGATGGTCTATCCTGAAGCAGAAGTTTTTTTCATCCACAGACCTGTGAGTATAAAAGAGTTATTTGCTTCCCCAAATACAATGGGGCAAGCATGCCAAAAAAAAGAGCAACAGAAAGGGGAAAAAGAAGGCAAAGGTCCTAAACAAATCAAGCAGAAACAATTTCATTAGATTTCAAGACTGAATTATAATCAATGTTTTGATTTATCATGTAGGCCATTAACCTCTGAGCCTCAATGGGCTAACATGTCTTTGCCCTCTAGACACCATTCTCTATTTTTGAAAGATAACACTTATTTGCAGCTGAGTAGTTCTGTTGGTCTGTTTTCTACCTGTAATATCCCACAAGTCCATCCTTAATTTTCTCCCATTGCTGACCTGAAGTTCAAGCATGCTGCTTTTCTTTTAAGAGATGGTTGATTTGACCCAAAAGTCACATGCCTTAATCTCTTTGGTAAATGGTCATCGGGTTAAATTCTCATTCTTGCAAGGGCATACTATTTTCAATATTGATGGTGTCATGGCTATACGGGACCACCAAGTCCATTCTGTCTGCACCATAGAACAAAACTCTTCCTGGGTCCTGCCTCATCCTCACGATTGTTAAGTTTGAGCCCATTGTTGTAGCCACTGTGTCAATTCATCTCTTCTTCACTAACCCTTTTCCCCAAATGATGCCCTTTCCCTGGGAAGAATATCACCTGATAGCATGTCCAAAGTAAGTGAGAAAAATTTCATAACCCCTGCTTCTTGGGAGCATTTTGGTTGCACATTTTCTAAGGTTTTTTGCTCTTGTGCATGGTAACTTCAGTCTTGTTGACCAGCATAACACCTTAATTCAAAATTCATAATTCCACTCCAGTCTTCTTTATTCCTTATCCAACTTCAACGTGCGTATAAGGCCACTGAAACCCTGAAACCCTCAGAGTGATTTCCTTGTTCTTTAGCACTTTAAGTCAATCTTGTCTGACAAGATTGTCTCAGTGTTACATGTCATGGAATTTCTGGTCTGCTGCTTCCATGAGTGTGGATTGTGGATCGTAGTCAAATTCGTCCTTGACCACTTCAGTGTTTTCCTCATTTATCATGATGTCTTCTCTTGGCCAACAATAAGGATTTGTAGTTATTGTGTACTTTCAATTCATTCTGAAGGTTGTCGTCTCTGATTTATCACCAGGAAGTGATTCAAGTCCTCTTCAGCCCATGAGATTGTCTTATTTGCACATCTCAGGGAGTTACTGAGCCTTCCTCCAATCCTAATGCCATGTTCTTCATCACACAGGGGAGGAAGCATGTGGGGGAATGCAGCCCTGACACGCAAAGGGAAATCATGTGACATATCATGAAGAAGTTTGTAGGAAAACTGCACTGGTGAGAAGAGGTCAAGAATATTGAGCCATCACAATGTTATTCCATCAGAAAAATATACCTGCTTAGTTTCCATTGGGTAGAAATAGCTAAATCATGTTGGGAAACTTTATCTCATCTATTCTACATCCCTAATTTTGCCCCTTCAGATATTTTGTTCTGCAAATCAGCATTTAAAAAGAACACGATTCAGGTCCCTAGAGGAGGGCAACATGGACATCTTGATATGGTATACATTGAGGAATGTAGAATTCTCCAGGGAAGGGTTAGCAAGAAAGAAGCCCAGCCTTCAGAAGATTGTTGACCCAAATAGAGGCTATGTGGAGAAATAGTAAGTTATGTTTTGTTCCATTTTTGTTTGGTAGGGGTTTCTATGGTTTGTAACTATACCTTTATTGCCTACCCTCTTACTTCCAGAGCAGTCATAATAGCCTGTCCATCTTGTGTCTAGCTCACGAATGTAACTTAAATATTACTGAAATATGGCTGGTAGAATTGAAATGCTTTCAATACATAAAGCAAACCAGATTCACTGCCATCTAGTCAATGCTGACTCACTCTCGTGGTTTCCTGAGCCTGTAATTGTTTTCTGGAGTAGAAAGCCCAACCTTTCTCCCATAGAGTTGTTAGTGGTTTCAAACTGCTGACCCTAAGAATCACAGCCCCACACACAAACAGCAGGCCCTTTTAATCTGACCGAATTAGTTGGTTAATTTTCCTTGTGTTATATGTAATTATTTATAGGAGAAACTTCTTGAGGTTAGGAATGATTTGATCCTTTGTTCTAGCTCAGAGCACAGTTACCTCATTGAATTATAATTCTTGCACCCTACAAGTAGCCAGTCAATATTATTGAATGAGTGTTCCAACAATTTCTAATTGCATACTTAATTAAACACTTGAATATTATTGCCAAGTAGCACTACAGAAGATCAGTAATGAGATAAAATATAACTCACTGCCCTGGAATTGATTCTGGCTCACAGTGACCCTACAGGGTGGGGTAGAGCTGCCCTTGTGGGTTTCCTATACTCTTGACAGATTTGGAAAGCCTCATCTTTCTTGTTTGCACTTGCTGGTGGTTTTGAACTGCTGACCTTATGAAACCCACCATTCCGCAAAGTCTCCTGAGATAACAAGATAAAAGGTAGCTAGTGACCACAGTTCATTGGTGTGCATTCTAAATGCAGATTCCAAACAGATATCAATGCTCTTAGAATAGTATCATTATTTTAGCTTCATTTAAAATTTGTTTTATTGAACTATAGTTAACACATTACACAATCTATTCACTCAGTCATATTTAGGAGGGCTGTATCATTGTTGACACTACCAATTTCAGAACATTTAATATTTTTCTTGTACTTTTTGGTGTTGACTTTCCTGACCCTCACCTTTTCTGACCCAAGTAATTACTATTTCTGTTACTGTCTTCATAAATCCTGTCTTTCCTATATAGAAAAGCTAAATGTTGACCAGACTGCTTGCTGGTTATTACCTTGAAGTTTCCTCTAGTAAAAATTCATGTGTATATTTCTAGTAAATAAGAGAAATGTAAAAAACATATTTCTCATCCTATGTTAGATAAGTTGCCCATTAAAATGTATTGTTTTTCATTCAGTATTATAGTGAAAGATATTGGCTATTCTCTAGAATTTCTAAAATGAACTTAAAAGAAATGTCAACTCCTCTGAAAGGGCTCATGAGCACAGAAAGAAAAGAAACAACAAGCCAATCTTTTTTTTTTTTTTCTTCAGCACACCAAGTTTCAGCTATAGGCCTTAAGATAATTTATTCCACAAAAACTGCATTGTGTAGATTGATTTAAAACACTATTTGAAGCAATAATTCTACCCTGTCACCATGCTATTCAAGAGCTGAAAAACTAGTCCAGTAATCTGATCTCATTCACTAAATGGCTGGAATTATAGGTTAAATTAGATCAGCTTGAGATTTTGAAATGTAAGCAAACACTTTAGTGTTCTATTACTCCCAGTAATTAACTATTTTCACCCCTCCATGCCATAGTCTATAAAGCAATTGGTGTATAAAGCAATGTTATATAGAATCCACAGACTAGACCACTAAATTATAGTAATTTTTAAAAAATGACTGTTTAATAAGTAGTTTCTAATCAAAATCATATGAAACTTTTATTTTTTGGGGTTTTCAAATTTCATCCTTTTAATTGGCTCCTTGAAGGATATCCTAAGCACTACATGAAACACAACAGAGCATTTTTTCTTCCATTATTCAAAAAAATTGAGCTTCAAAAACATTGTTAAGCTCTTTTGTGATTTCAATGTAGAGTAGCAAAACACCTCTAAGTAATCAGTATTATCAATGCAAATTTCATGTAAGTATATTCAGAAATATCTAACCATGAAAAATAAACATTGTGTACAAAACTTTTAAAATGTTCCTATAGATATTCAATATTGAAAAGGTGGGGGTGTGTGTGGAAAGTCAGCCTGGCTGAATTTGTTTTCCAGACTGGTTGATGGGAATGAAAAGAAATGAAACTGTAACACGGTTGTGTTCAGCCATCCCAGGACTTACTTACATTTCTTCAGTAAAATGTAGCTACTCAGTATTTATGGACTGGATGAGGGCAATGCAGAATGTGTCAGGATGAATTTTTCTTTCGCTGTTTCTAGCCAACTCACAACTACTCAATTAGTTTTATCTGATCAACTTTAGAATTTTTTCTCTGGTTGAAAACTTTTCTCATTCCCTTATCCATCTAATCTCTTAAGTCTGATGTTTGGGACAATCATTTTGATCATCCAACTCCTCATGTAATCCTTGGCTTGACTAACCAAACCAACCTTCTTCACGTTGGACGGTTTTTCATCTTTGTAAGTCTCACCATGATTGACCAGAAAGGTGGCAGTGACAGAATCTAGTGACAGGTTGAACCTCATTGCCATCCAACACCTTCCCACCCATTGCGACCCTCTAGGACAGAGGACACCTGCCCTCTTGCTTTCTGAGACTAAGCCTAAGCAAGGGTAGAAAGAATTTCTTGCAGTAAGAATAGAAATCTCAATGTCAGATTGCAGGGACTTTCTAAAGCTGAAGGCCAGTGTATTTGGAGGGCAAAGGGTGAAGATGTCTTACATTACGTGCCTAGACAAGCAAGTGGCATACTTGAGCAAGCTGGATAGAATCTCTTTATATTTACAGATGCACAGGAACTGTGGAGGAAGAGAGACAGCTGTCCAGGGTAAGATATGAAAATAATAATAATTTATAATTTAACAAGGGTTCAGAAGGGTGGGAGGGGGAGAGTAAAGAGAGGAGCTGAAAATAAGGGTCCAAGTAGAAAAATAATGTTTTGCAAACAACAATGACAATATAAGTACAAGTTTTCTTGGTATAATGGAATTATGGGTTGTCAAAATATCTGTGAGAGCCCTCAATAAAATGAACATAAAAATTGTTGGAGCTCAAAAAATGCCTCTGATACATTGCTACTATCATACAATCTATGTTGTGTAAAGGAGCTTACTTTCTGAGTGAGCTGGTATGTAAAACAACTGGGAATCTGTTTGCAGGTTGCCCCATAGATAAAACCTTCCTTGATTGCGTTTTGATCTTTAACTAAGAATATGGATAATCTTGTCCTTAGACAGAATGCTTTAGGGAATACATTGCCTCCTCCCATCTCCCCTCTCCATAACCCTGGGAGGGGCAATCTCTCTCTTTGGGAGAGTCCCTGATGGAAGTTACCTTCTGGAGATGGTACAAAGAAGGGGTCTCATAATCATGAGTCAAGTCTTATCAGTCTTGCCAAACTGCCATGCTTGGAAAGCCCTGCATCAACCTTGTATATTCTTTTATCTAACAACATGCATATCCCACTCTTGGTCCTGTTCCTGCTCCTGTAGTTCTCCCACCTGTAATGGTGATGCATTGATCAACAACCAACTATACTTTTGTGATAGTTTCCTTTGCCCTGCCATGCCCTTTTAGAAGCATTGTATCTCAACAAACCCTTGGATGCCATTTTAAACGCCCGTTAGTGGCTTCCCTTAGCCCTATGAGGTGTCTGTCTTTGAATTGTCTTTGGCTCTTTTAAGACTTAAAAAGTGTCCTTTCTGTTTTTGAGATGGGGTCTTTTTCTATCCTAAAACACCTATAAGGTTACGGTTAGGGTTAGGGTTAGGAAGAAAAAAATAAAAAAGAAATCACCCACCAATCCAAATAGGTGCGCATTTGGAATTTGATCAAGAAAGTAAAAGTATAAAACATATTGGATTCTGCTCTTGGAATCTGAAGTGTTTGATGCTTATATGTGTAGCCTGTCTAAAAGCAATGAGTTTTAGATGGTTGTTTGAAGGAGGATATATGTAGTGGAATAGTGTCTTTGTGTTAGAAAAGTTGAACATCTATTTTAATGTTTCTTTTCTCACAATGGATCTATGAGGCAAAAATTAATCCCCCAGTCTTATGAATTAGAAAATAGATTCTAAAATATTAGGTAACATATTCTAGAAGCTTAAGTTTTACAAGTAGAGCTTTAAATTTCCTTTCCTCTACCTATAATATCGACAATGACACTGCTAGACATCTTTGTGGACATTTTCTATTAGGACTATGAATATTTTTGATTATTGTCGTATGAAGGATAAACTAGAAAGAATTTGCCTCTTACTTTACATGACAATGAGTTTAAAATATTTAGGCTAGTGGTCAGAATATCTTTAAAGTTGCATGGCTTACAATAATTTTTTTGATTTAAATTCATTCAAATACTGGTGGTTCTCAGAAATGATCAGTCTAAGAGGTCAAAATATTTGATTAGAAAGTCAGGAATACTGGCTAGAGGCTTATTTGGGCTTAGAGAGACACAGAAAGTGTAGTCAGCATGTCTAATTTGATCTCAAAAGTCAGTACTGGTTTAGAAGAAAGGTGAAAGCAAAAATTCAGAGTGACAAATGCTCAGAAACATTACATTTCTGAAATGGAAAAAGTGGAAAGGGTAAACTACAAAAAAAAAAGAGTGAAATATGCTGGGTAATGCTAATTTAAGAACTTAGAAACTTCTTCGGTGCACTTTTTTCTTTTTTTAAAAACATTCTTCAATAAGCTATTCTTTCTACACTCGCTTCGAGTCTTTTATGTCACAGATATAATAATAAAATCCTCTCCAAGTCCTTTTGGAGACCAATTAATGTATGCTGTATTCTTTAAAGTTACCCAAATTCAGGTTTCTATTAGTTTAGCTTAGGTTTTAAAAAATATTTTTAGAAGAAGCAAACATTTAATATAGTTTCCAATATTATATTAAAAAGAATTGAAAGTATATTGCATATGAATCTTTTACACCAATAGGAATGTTTTCCTTTGAGCAGAAAAACAACCCTAACCCTAAAGCATGGATTTTTGATTTATTATAAAAAGCTTTATTTTAAAAGAATATCTTCCTACAAAAATAGAAAATATTACACACTAAGTATCTTTTAATGCCCTGCATGAGACAAGCATTCTAGAACCTCTCCAGTAATGATGGTTCATCTATAATATGATAATGCCAATGCATAAATTCACAATTGTCTATGCACTCATCAGCACATATCATATGAGGTTGAGAAGCTTTCTTGGTATGCTTGGTATGCTGAAAATATGCAACCTCTTCAGGGGCTCCAAGGTACACCTCACAGATTCATTGGATCTCTGTTTCCTCTTCTTCTTCAACACTCCAGTTAATCACCTGGGTATCCTCCATGATCTGGAAGGGAACACATTATCATCATCTCCATCATTAGTTCACACACCCAGAGGGCATCAGAGAGAAGGCTGATAATGGGTAAAGCCGAGGAGTAAGGTGAGCATCCAGTAACTAGCTCTGAGTTAGTGCACCCAGTGGCATCATCTGGGAAGGTTCTCTCTGGTCACAGTGAAATTTTTCATCAAAGCAGTTTCACTTGAACCTTGTTTTTTGTTTTTTTTGTTTTTTTTTTATGATGGCTGATTTAAGAGAACAGGAAGGAACTGTGAAATATTGTTTTCTGTTTGGGGAAAAATGCCGCAGAAACTGTTGTGATGTTGAATGCAGCTTACAGGGATGGCATTTTGGGAAAAACTCAGGTATAGGAGGGGTTTACTCATTTCAAAGTATAGTGAAATGTTGGTTGATGACAAACCTCATTCTGAATGTCCGTCAACTTCCTGAATGGATGAAAATATTTGCTCATAGTGCATTTGGAGTTCATTCCACCAAACCCTAGTCATGGTTTCTAGTTAGAGCAGTGGTTCTCAAGCTCCCTAACGTCGGGGCCATTTAATAAAGTTCCGTATGTTGTGGTAACCACCTCCAACCACAAAATTACTTTCTTTGCAACTTCATAACTATATTTTTGCTACTGTTATGAATTGGATGACCCCTGTGAAAGGTTCATTTGACCCCTAAATGATTTGAGACCCACAGGTTGAGAACAGCTGATTTAGGGGTTCTGAAAAGATTGCATAACTGTGCTAGACAAAAAAGTCCTGATTGGGGACTTGTTTTGCCACTGCAGCAATGCACCTGCTCAGGAAACCATCTCAGTTTAATAGTTTTTGGCAAAAGAAAACCTTGCCTTTCTTCCCCTACACACCTGACTCACGTGACCTCACCCACCTGACTTTTGTTTCCATGAATGAAGAGCGACATGAAAGGACAGTGATTCGATGATGTAGAAGAGATGAAGGAAAAAATAAAAAACCAGATGGGTGCTGTCAGCCATCCAAACACATGAGTCTGAAAAAAATGTTTCCTGCAATTGAATAGCATATCTAACAATGTATTAATTGTAATAGAGAGTATTTGAAGGTGATAAGGTTGTTTTGTAAAATAACTTAAGTAATAGCTCTGAAAATAAATTCTGCTTTATTTGGGGTACCCCTTCATAGATCAAATCACATAATTCATATGTAGATCTTTAGTGAACCTTAAAATATAATCTACAAACATACTTTTAATTTCTAAAATATTTTTTGGGGAGTTGACTTTTATTTAGTTGGTAAGTATTGGTAATCAAACTATGATTCATTTAGATTTCTAGTGGATCATGAAGACTAACTTCTAGTTAAATGATTCCATCCCCTCTTATTACTACTACCTGTTCCTTGATAACCTTGTACTCTAAAATTAATGGCTAAAAATCTACTGATATCCAGACCAAGAATTATAATTATTACTGGATATCTTCACATACCTTATTGTGTCATTCTTTTTTCTTATAAATATACTATCACAGTTATCTATCATCATTTATTCACTAAGTAACATCACCAACGTCAGCAAAAAAAAAAAAAAAAAAAAGGTAAATACTCTATCTCTCTTCTTTCCCTAGTCTTTTCAGACCATCATTTTAAAAGAAAATCAGATTGGCTAGATGACTTATGTCTTTTCTCTCCAGCATCATGGCCACTACTAAGTCTGCAGTACTTTTTGGTGAAGTGTATCAACACCCATCTAACTTATACACCTGTTTCAATCCTATCACATTTAGAGCAATTCTTTATACTACCATAGGGCTTATTTTCTCTACAACATATCTGATCTTATAATAACTGTGCCTAAAAGCCATTGATAGTACCCCGAGCCATGAGATCTTCCATAACATCAGAAGATATAACAGTTGGTCATTGAATCAGGAAGAGTGAAGAAGAATCGATGCATTGACATTGTGGCCCTGAAGAAAAGCACTGAAAGTACCAAGGATAAACTGATCCATCTTGGAGGAAGTATGGACAGAGTGCTCCTTGGAGGTAAAGGTGGGGAAACTTTGTCTTGCCTGCTTTGGACACACTGGCCATGCTGTCAGGAGAAAGCAGTCCCTGGGTAATGCTGTGATGTTTGGTAAGGTAGAAGGAGGGGAAGTGAAGGAGGGGAAACTCCTCCAGTCAATGAAGTTTGACAAGTAGATTGACACTGTGGCTGCAACCATGGGGCCAAGCAAGGAACATTTGTGAGAAAGAAGAAGGAGCAAGCAGTGTTTTATGTTATTGTGTACAAGCTCACTCTCAGTCAGAACCAGCTAGATGGTGCCTAGCAACGCCAGCAACAACATCTATAGACAGAAACAAAATATGTTACTTAGAAAGTTAAATATATATATATATATATATATATATGCCCGATCTCATCCTTTATCAGTTCTGTGCTATTTCTGTTCTCAGAGCTTTATGTCTGCTCAACACATGCTCATTTTTTCTTCCAGTTAGTGTTTTTATAATATCCCTTCTGCCCTTGATACTATTTTCTTCTTTTTCCTTTTGCCAACTCCAATTTAACCCTCAAGACTCAGCATGGAACTTATGCTTCTGGCTAAATAAAAAGATGTATGGAAGATGAAGGAACTTAGTGAGGTTTAGAATGTTCAAGCTTCATTTTAAAAATAAAGTAAAAACATTTCTGTTTCAATACATAGAAAAACTGCGAAGGAAGTCACTGTTGGAGTTGGTGATATCGGAGGAGTCATGGTAATTTCTCAGAATGGAGTCAAACATGGTGATGTGAGGCTGGCAATGCCTATGGGAATGAAGACTTTGACATCTTCCTTTATTGATGGGACAAAACTGAGAGTAAGGAGGAAAAGTTGTAAAAATTTGGAAATGATTAGAACATGGAAGATGTGAAGTATGAATCTAGGAAAACTAGATGTTGTCAAAAATGAAATGAAACACATAACGATTTAAAATCCTAGCTGGAATTAAAAAAAAAATAACTAGAGGAAAGGGAGAAAGAGAAGCTTATGGCAAGGGCTCAAGTAGAAAATATTTGGAAATGAGTATGGCAACATGTGTACGGGTGTGCCTGATACAAACAATGCATTGAATGTTACAAGAGCTATAAGAGCCCCCAACAAAATCTTCATTTTAAAAAAGACTGAAAGCTTTAAAAAGTTACATAAAAAGGTACTACAACAAAATCATGAAGACCCTCTGTAAACAACTCTAAAAAAATCAGTATCCTAGGCATTAGTCAGCAGAAACGGACCACTCTGAATCAGAAAAACATATGATTTACTATGCCAGGAATGGCATCTTTCAAAAGAATGGTGTGGCACTAGTTGTCAAAAAGGACATGGCAAAATTACCTGTGAATTGCATTGTTGTCTGTGAGAGAATCATATCTATCTACTTTAAGGAAATCCAATCAATATCATGATTATTCAAATTCATGTACCAACCCCAAAAGCTAGTGATAAAGAAATTGAAGAATTCTACCAACACCTTTCGTCACAAATTGATCAAACATGAAATCAAGATGCATTCATAATTATTAGCTAAAGGAATGCTGAAGTTGGAAACAAATAGGATGGAACCCTAGTTGAAAAATATAGTCTGGATGATATAAATGAAGTTGGAAATCACATGAGAGAATTTTTGTACAACCAATTACTTACTAATAGATAATTGATACATTATTTTCTTTTTTAAAAAATACCATTTTCAACAGCACAAAACAGGACTATGTATATGAATTTCCTTAGGTGAAATGCACAGAAACCAAGTTGAATACATCTGTGAGAAGATATGATGGAGAAGCTCATTAGCATCAGCTAAATCTAGGCCGGGGGCAGACTGTGAAGCAGGCCGTCAGTTGCTCATATTTAAATTTAGTGCTTGTCTTGGAACAATTACACCCACAATACTCCCTAGAGACATGAATGGCTGGACCGTGTCTCACCTGCTTTGGCCATGTTATCAGGAGAGGCCAGTGCCAGAGAAGACATCAGGCTTATAAAAGAGAGGGGCAGCCATAGAAAGGGAAGCTCTCAGCAAGCTGATTGGTGTAGTGGCTGAAGCATTGGGCTTAACATAAGAACAAGTGTGAGGTTGGTGTGGGACCTGGCAGGGTTTCCTTCTGTCGGTTAGCGGGCCACGAGGACTCAGAAGTGACTAGAAGACACCTGCCAATTTCAGCGGGTGATAACCTCCAGTCTACCCTGAGGTTTTGGTAGCACAGTACAACTTGGATTTCCTGTTTGTTATCTATCCCCCTTATTTGGGATTTGGGAAACTACTTCAAGAAAAATATGAAACTCACTTTGCTTTTCTTCATTGTAGACCTTCAAGCTCAAACCCTGGTCTGCATGGGTTGCTTTCCAAAACCTTGAAATGCATAAGTTTATATAGTTTTTCTAACTTTTATAATTGTCTCCTATTGAAATGCCAGTCGTATTAAAACTCTGATCCATGCCTGAACCAGAAGCTAAGTGCTTATTTTCATAAGTCACATTTTGTACAAAAAAGGTAAAGTAGCTTATGATAATAATTTAAAAATGAAAACATTTCAAGTATACATGTGATGAAGATAAAGTCTTATTATTGACATTAACTATAATTTCTCTTCTAAATCTACCTAACCATCATATGTAATAGCATGCACACTATGCATGTGCTTGTGTGGCTATATGAAAGTATGCATACATTCAGTTAAACTTTTAACCCTTATGCAAATGTATCTATTCAAGGAATCTATACCTGGCTACCAATTTCATATACTTTCCTCAGAAATTTTCCTTTTTATATTTGTTTTTCAAATTTTAAAATGCTTTCTTTAATAATGTCTGAGTTTTGTGTCTTGCTTAGCATGGCCCATTTTACTATTAGTATTCATGAAAAAGGATTTTTAATATTTCCTTCTAGCACTTTAACATTTCCATTTCATATGCTTAAGTGTTGAATCAATTTAAAATTTACTTTGGTATAAGAACTAAGCTTCAAAAGAGAAATCCAGTTACAGTTTTCCAAATGGCTGTCCATTTTTTCTAATTCTTTTCAAATAATTCATCTTTTCCACATAAACTTCAAGACATTTCCTTTAAGCAGTAGATATGAGCCCATAAGTATGTGCTGTAATCACTGGGTCTCTCTTCTCATATATTTATCTATTTATCAGCTGTTACTTACATTTTTAATAATTTGCTGTGTGATACAATTTAATGTTTCATATGGTTCAATTCTCATGTTTGTAAGAACAATTTTTTACCTTGCCTCACATGTTTCTATTTCTAGATAATATGTCGAATCATTTTGTATGTTTCCAATAAACAGTCCAGTCTGAATAGCATCGGTATAACATTAAGTTCCATGTGTTTTGGCCTTTGATTATAATCAGAGTTCCTGCTCCCATAATTTTCATACTTTTTGTTAAATTGGATTAGTGACATTCCTCAGAGCTTGTTATAGTAGTTCAATTACATCAGTGGCCAGACACCCAAGTAGCAGGTTTGGATGGGTGAATTATATGGAAAGATGTTTTACTAAACGTTCTTGAGCATTACGTAGCTCAAGGCTGAGCTACGGACCCCATACAAAGCTTCGTAATGACTCTACACCCGTGATTGTAAAGTCATTACAAAGGTTTGTAAGTCACTGGCTTACCCTGGTGGAATTTGCTGTTTTGTGTAGCCAGAGTTCTCGGATTCCTAAATTGATAAGGGCATCTTGATTTTACTTTGGGGAATGACTCTTGCTCCATTTCCAGTTCATTCATTGGGGGCTGAACCCACTCTCAGAAGTCTATGGTAGGCCTATGATCTGCGCCAGGAAAAAAAAAACAAACTATTTTCCAAGTTTCTGGCCAAAGTAAATGTTAGGTGAAGGAAACAGAAAAATGTTCTGGAACTTTTGTTTCAAACTATTTTGAAAAACAAATGAATTCTTTCCTATTCTGTAGAGGTTAGCTAGCATCAGTCTGCTCCATCTCTTGGATGCCACTTATCAAGGACCTCTGTCTTAAAACCAAGCCAAGACAAAAGAAAGCATATTTGACAGAGACACAAATATATGGTAGTTGGCTGACCTTGTTTGAGGTAGGCTTAACCATGGATTTTTCCTATCTATATTTCACTAACTTTCCCTATCTTCCTGTGCCTACCTGAAGTATTTTTGCCAATATGTTCATTAAACAAGTATTTATTGGACTGGAGGTATAGAGGTAACAACAAATAAACGTATTGTAGGGATTGTGTTTTACCTCAATAGATATCTTATGTTGAAATGCATATAGCTTTAATTTGAATTGATGCAGGCATTGCTGAAATGAAAGAAATATTAATCTAAATATGTTCTTCATTCACACAGACTTCTCATCATTTCATAGTTTTTAAATCAATAGGTTCTACATGTCTAAACATCATGATGTAGGTCTCTAAAAGAGTAGGGAAAATTAAATTCTAACCATCTGAAAAGAAATAACAAAGGAAATTCTTGAGTCTTAGGGAAACATAGAAATCAATCTCCCAAGTAATAATTTCTCTTATGTTAGACCTTTTAATATGAAGAGGAGTGGGGAAAAAAGAGAGAGAGATGTGAAAACTTCTCTTTTAATTTCCAGCAGTGAATCAGATGAACAAATATCCTATCTGTAACTCTTCTATCAGAATCCTTGGGACTTTTTCTTTGCCTTGATATGCTAGATGCCTATGAGGAAATTATAGGCTCTATTCAATGACAATGGTGCAAAATTGCCTCGGGGATTTCTCACCTACATATTAGAGTCAAATAGGTCCTAAGAAGTTTCACCAGCCATCCAGAGAATCGGAGACCATATAACCTAGGGCTGTACACCACACTATATAACAGTTACACATGCTACTGAGCACTTGGAATTTGTGTTGTTGGATTGAGAAAATAAATTTAAAATTGTTATACAAGTTCAAAGTATACATGCATATCAATTCAATTATTGGAACAGCTTACATATGTTTTAAATGATTTGAGTGTGTGAATTTAGCTTTACAAATTTAAATTTTATGAACTCTAGAAATAGATCAAGTGTCTCTTAGGAAAACTAAATTGGAATGCATAGACTTTGAAAACAGACCAAAAAATGTAAACAGTCTAATTAATTATTTCTATCTTGGCTACATGGTGAAATGATAGCATTTTGCACATATTGGGTTAAGTGAAAGGCATAAATAATTGTAATATAGTATCTAAAATCAACTCCCCCCTCTGAAATTGCCCATGATAGGGGATACTCACTGCCATAGATTCCATTTTGAGTCACAGAGATTCTATAGGACAGTGGAGAGCTGCTCGCTCATATGTTGGAGACTAACTTGTCAAGGGATCAGACATTCTCCTCTTTTTCTTTCAGAGAAACTGATAATATTAACATCATCAACTTTGTGATTAAGCTGCCTATTGGGCAATCCACTGCCCCAGCAGGGTTCCTTTAGGATAGAACTAGTCCAAGTAAGAGCAAGCTTCAAGGGGCATTGGTGTGAGGTGTAAGAGATATCCATAGCTGGAAGTCTGTGGAGGAGCTTAATTTTTTTTTTAATAAAAGATAGAACAAATGTTCTATTAGAACAAAATGTTCTTGCATTGAACACTCAACTACTTACTTGAGTGAAGACCCAATGTCCATCTGTTACCTTAATATGAAACCTATGAATATATACACATATATCTATTGTTCCCCTTGGGTTTCCAAGGCTGTAATCTTTACAGAAGCAGACTGCTACAACTTTCTCTCAGGAGATGCTGGTGGGTACCAATTTTTGACTTTGCCATTAGAAGTAGAGCTTAAAAAAACTCAAAAGGGACACAGGGAAAAAGCTACTGTACAGAAATTCCTGGGCGGGACCCAGGTAGTATGGCAGGGGTAAGACAAAATCCAGGGCTACCTATGGTAGCCAATTGCTGTGGGGGGGATGGTAATGTGTAGAGAAGGAATAGGGCACTAACCCACCTAAGAGGAGCATATTGTTTATATCTCCACAGGGAAAGAGGGACCAAACTTAAACCCGATGATCCAGGATGTGAATGTTGTGGACTGGCATGGAGCGAGGAACCAGTGGAAGGGTCTAAGCAAACAACCCTAATCCCAACTACATGGACAGCTGCCTCTCCTTCCCAGGGGGGTTTGCTATGGAGGTCAGCACTGAAGCTGCAGCTAGGGGAGTGAGAGATGCCTGACCAGAGCACATGAGAACAAATGAAGAGGGAGGAAGAGAGAATGGAGGGCATCCTGGACCACTGAGCCTTCAGGATGATATTCTCACTCAGAACAGCAGATGCATAGAGAGGATCATACGACTGACCCCATTATGAAACACAGCTTCCCTCGCTGACCCAAAGCTCTTCAGGGTCAACAATGGATAAACAGGATTATATCCCGTCTGACCCAACTACACCATGGCAAAACAGTAAGGGTGTACAACAGAGCATGGAGTTGTTATAGAGTTCCAAAGTTATACTTTGGGGCCAGGGTGTGGCATCCCATCCGACTCAACCTTGGACCACTCTTGGATGTCAACGAACAGAGCTTGAGCTATATATAGGCTTTAATAATGTTATTATTTTAATTTTGTACACACATATATACTGGATAGTGTTTTTTTATTGTGTTATTTTCTTTGGTTGCTTCATCTTAGGATGCCTTTTTT